>CAUYQG010083578.1:0-53774 GCA_963574415.1 Tarsius wallacei
AAACTAAGTATGATGCAAAAATAACCAACAAATATCCCTGAATTGTTCTTTGATAAGAAATGCCATAAAGAAGGACAAACATATGGACTTCGCAGCAACTTGGATGGATTTAGAGTCTATCATACTCAGTGATCTATCACAGAAACAAAGAACAGAGTATCATATGTTCTCACTCATAAGCGGACCTTGAGCAATTATCATAATACTATAAGAAAGGGATTGGCAGTAGCAGGAAACTGCCAGGGGAGGGTCAGTGAGATTGGCAGTTGAGGGAAACTGCTAGGAGAGGGAGGGGCACACCTCATCAACAAGGGTACCTGCATATTCAACATTTGTATACCTAACCTTGAATTGTACCCCACATCTTTAAAATAAAAAAAAAGAAATGTTTCTTTTTGTTCCTGCCACATAAACCATACTTCATAATGAACATCCAGTGCGGTATATACCATGTACTATGGCTTTTTTCTGAAGCTCTCCATTTGCCTTTAGAAGCCTGTTGAATGACACATGGGAGACTTCAAATGCTGGCGCACACACACCCAATTTGCCAGAGTTGTCACCCTAGATCCACAGCAGACTCTAATGTTTTCCATTGGAAACCACCAAAAGGTAGGCAAGCAGCCCACTGAATAACTATCTTGTACATGATATGCTCGAAGTACAATTTAATTTTTTCTACTGTCTTCCCTTTGAAGTAAATTCCCTGCTCCTGGATGAAATCTTGGATAGGTTAAAGAAATTAAGCAGTGGAGAGTACTATGGCCACTTGAGCACATAAAGACCAGTCTTTGATAGTAACAAAATATGTGGACATGAATTCACATCACATCTGCCATCCTCTAGCTCAGCCCTCTGTGGCCTGTCAGCTTCAGATGGTGGAGACAGGAGTGATTCTTCTTTATTCCTTCTCTACACTGTTCCCTCCTGTGCTGGCTGACTTGCAGGGACTGCCCCCTCTCAGGACTGGCCGAGGTAGCGTGTAAGCTGTGAAAAGATTACCTTCTGACATACTGGGGATGTTTTTCACCTTGTGTCAGAACTCTCTAGTGTCAGGTAAACAGCCCCTATACCTTAGGTACACCTTTGCAGGCTCTGGCAGATGCAGTTCCTACAATGTAGACCATGCTTCTCCATTGGTGGATCACACTGTATCCAGCTGACTTTCAGATGCTTCCTGTTGGAGATCTCATCACCCCTTGGAGGGGGTCCTCTTGCTCAGGACCTAAGATGGCTCCAGGGGAATGAATGCTCTTTCTTCCAAGGTCAACACCTTCCAAGGCCACTGGAGACACTCATCACACTTTAACCGATGGCAGACAGGGAACACACTCACTTCCCATGTGCCACTTACAGACAAACCCCACTCTGACCACCACCAAAGAACCCCAGCAGCCATTCCCTGACCTCTGAATTCCCTAGGTTAGGGGGCAGACTTCTACCTCCTGGGTCTTCAAAGCTCAGGGGACTGCATCTCAAGTTCTGAGTGGTTCCATTGAGCTTTTCCCTCAAAAAACTAGGTTTGAGATGAGAGAACAGGAAATGTCTCTATCCCTACTAGCAGCATAATTTTCCCTAAAAATACTCATCACAAAGTCCTCTCTCTACATTTGCATTCTCTTGAGACTCTAGATAAGGTGCTCAAAAGTTTTAAAGCTTTTTTTTTTTGGATATGCTGCATACAGTGACCTGCTGCCTCACTTTGGAATTTCATTTCTATTATACCTTGGTTCTCATTAGAAACTTCAATTTTAAGATCCTGTTAGAATAAGATGTGTGTCAAAAGGAAAAAAAATGCTAGCATATCCTTTCTCTAAGAAAGAATGTCAGAAATTGGACAGGCCTAGCACTATGTGTTCTTTTTCTTTGATTCTATACTGACCTGATTCTCTATGTATTATATAATGTAGGGAAAAAAGACCTATGCAAATGTGAAAAAATCATGACTCAGAGCAAAAGAAAAAGTATCAGAGTTAAATTTTAAGTTCCTTTTTGAATTTTTAAACAATGCATTCCAAATTCCAAAATAATTCTTGAGATTAAACATTTTCAGTAATTAATTCTTGCAATTACTTTAAGAAACAATCCAGATGTCCAAAACAAGCAGCTCATTAAGCACAAAAATGTAGGTCATCTTTTGGATAACTAGGCAGTAATTACAAATAAAAATCTAGATCTAAATTTGTTTTTTCTGTTTTATTGATAAATAGTAATTTGCATATTTATGGGGTACCTGTTTTTGTAACACACATAGAATATGTGATGATCAAGACAGGGTATTTAGTGAATCCATCACTTTGAGTGTTTATCATCTTTATGTATTGGTATCATTTCAAGTCTTCTCTTCTAGTTACTTTGAAATATGCATAATATTGTTTCTAAGTATAGTCACTGTAGTCTGCTGTCAGACAGTAGAACTTATTTCTTCTAACTGCATGTACCCATAACCAACCTCTCTTTATCCCCACTCCTCCACAATCTCTTGTACCTGTAACTTTATTTTCTATGTCCATGAAATCAATATTTTTAGTTTCTACATATGAGTGAAAACATGCAGTATTTTTCTTTCTGTGCCTCGTTTATTTCATTTAATAGAATGACCTCCAATTCCATCCATGTTTCTTCAAACAATATGATTTCATTCTTTCTTAGGGCCAAATCATATTCCATTATATTTCTATACCACATTTTCTTTCTCCAGTCATCCACTGATTGACACCTAGGTTGACTTCATAACTTACTTTTTGTAAGTGCTGCAATCAACATGCAAATGAAGGTATCCCTTTGATCAGCTGATTTATTTTCCTTTGGATAGATACCCAATAGTGGAATTGCTGGTTCTATTTTTACTTTTTTGAGGAATCTCTGTACTGTTTTCCATAGTGGCTATACTAATTTACATATCCACCAATGGTGTATAAGAATTTTTTCCACATTCTAACCAGCATCTGTTATTTTTTGTCTTTTTAATCATAGCCATTCTAACCAGGTTGATACATCTTGTTGTGGTTTCAATTTGCATTTCCCTGATGATTAGTGAAGTGGAGCATTTTTTCATATACCTGTTGGCAATGTATAAGTCTTCTTTTGAGACATGTCTATTCATGTCCTTTGTCATTTTTAGGAAGATTATTTGTTTTGTTTTTATTGTTGGGTTGTTTGAGATCCTTGTATATTTTGGCTATTAATCCTGTGTCAGATGAGTAATTGGCAAATATTTTCTCTCATTCAACAAGTTTTCCCTTCACCCTGTTGACTGTTTATTTTGCAGTGCAGAAGTTTCATAGTTTAATATCATTTCATTTGTTTATTTTTGTTTTGTTGTCTGTGCTTTTGAGGTCTTACCTAGAAAATCTTTGCCTAGAACAATTTCCTGAAGAGTATTCTCTGTGTATTTTTCTAGTAGTTTTACAGTTTCAGGTCTTATGTTTAAGTCATTAATCCATCTTGAGTTGTCTTTTGTATATGGTGAGAGATAGGGGTCTAGTTTCATTCTTATGCATATGGTTATCCAGTTTTCCCAGTGTAATTTATTGAAGAGAATGCTCTTTCCCCAGTGTATGTTCTTGTCAGTTTTGTCAAAGATCAGTTGGCTGTAAATATGTGGAATTATTTCTGTGTTCTCTATTCTGTTTCATTAGTACAGATTTTTTTTATACCAATACCATACTGTTTTGGTTACTGCAGTCTTGTCATATATTTTGAAGTCACGTAGTACAATACATCCAGCTTTGTTTTGCTCAAGATAGCATTGGCCATTTGAACTCTTCCTTGGTTCCATACAAATTATTTTATTTTACTATAAAGATATGGGGTACAAGTGAGGATTAACTACCTAAGTAGGCTGCATGCAGGTGACATTTGGGCTTCTAACTGGCCATCACTTCCCCTGGTAGTGAACCAACCCTTTGTGTTGTCATGTGCCCTCCACCCACTTCCCTCTCTCCCTTCCCTAGCAGTGCCCAGCAACTGCCAATCCCTCCCTTATGCTAACATGACTATTGTTCAGGTCCTACTTATGAGTGAGAACATGCAGTATTCAATTCCTTTTTCTGTGACAGATTACTAAGTATGATGGTCTCCATGCCATCTGATTTGCTGCAAGGTCCATGATTTTGTTCTTTATGACTGCATAATATTCCATCATGTATATGTAACACATTTTATTTATCTAGTCCACTTTTAATGGGCAGTAGGGTTGGTTCCATGTTTTTGCTATTGTGAACAGTGTGGCAATAAACGTATGTGCAGTTGTCTTGTTTGTAGAACAATTTATGTTCCTCTGGGTATATTCTCAGGAGATTGCTGGATCGTATTGAAGGTCAATTTCCAGTTCTCTGAGGAATTACCACACTACTTTCCATAGGGGTTGAACTAGCTTGCACTCCCACTGACAGTATAGAAAAGCTCCCTTTTCTCTGCACCCATGCCAGCATCCATTGTTTTTGGCTTATTAATGATTCCCTGAGAGTAGGCAACACATTCTTGGCCAAGTTCCCAAAAGTGTCATAAAAGCTAAGATAGACGAGTGGAACTTCATCGAACTGAAAAGTTTTCACACAGCAAAAGAAACCATTAAGAGAGTAAAGAGACAGACCACAGAATGGGAAATAGTATTTGCAAATTATGCATCTGACAAAAGGATATACAAGGAATTCAAATGAAGTGAAAGGGAAAAAACAAACAACCCTGTTAAAAAACAGGCAAAGGACATGAACAGACACTTCTCAAAAGATGACATACAAGCAGTTAACAGACACATGAAAAATTTTCAGTCTCACTAATCATCAGAGAAATGCAAATCCATACAAATTTTAGAATTGATTTTCTCTACTTCTGTGAAAAATATGGAAGAAGTTGGGAAGATGGTGGCTGAGCCAGTCAGACTATCTGAGTCCCAGTGTGAGTGAATGAGTGTATGGGAAATTTTGTGCACATGCTGGTGAGTGAATGGGCATGTGAGTGGCTACTGAGTGAGGGCTAAGGAGCTGGCGGCCAAGGCTCTCCTGGTACAGCAGCTGGAACTGCAGCTGCCTGGCTTGGATCCTAAGAATTCCCAGGTCACAGAAGATGAGCATCATATTTTTTTTAATCAACAAAACCCTTCCTGGGAAGAAATTTCTGGGAGAAACAGACTAAGTGGAGCCTCATGAGCAAGTGGCCAGGGCCTTCCTGGTACAACAGCTGGTGCTGCAGCTTCTCTGCTTGGTCTCTGGCTCTTCCCAGGTTTCAGAAGCCGAGCACCATTCTTTTTTTAATGGCCAAAAGTTTTCATGTGAAGAAGCAGTGTGGAGAAACTTCTGCCCTAGGCTCTGCCCCACCATTGCAGTGGGAGAGACTGCCGGCTCCAGGCTTTGTTTCACAACTTCAGCACCTGGCTGGGCACTGGCAGCAGAGGCTGCGGAGGGAGTCCAGAGGCACAGTCCCACTGAAGTGAACAAGAGAGGCACCTACAGCCATCTTGAAGAGGGGACAGGAAAATGCCCTGGCTTGCTCACCAAGTGGGTCTCAGGGAACACATAACACAATCAGTGAACATTGCAATTTGCAAGTAGTTTCTGAGTCCTAGTGCCCTGTCCCCTACTTTATTTGAGTTTCAAAAACTACAAGAGACAGCAAAGCTTCCCACCCAACATCCTATTTCAAAATAGAACAAATCCAGAGCCCAGATCAGGGAAGAATAGAGGGCTGAACAAATGTCAGAAGAGAAAGCCTCTCCCACTGACACTAAATAATAGAACTAAAGAGAAAAACAAGAGATCTGTCACAAATGAGGAAAAGCCAAAGGAAGACCACAGGTAATTTCAAGTGTAACAAAAAGAAAACCCCTGAAAAATCAGATCTTGGAGCCCAAACAATGGAAGCCACCAATGACTGGCCCCAGACTACAACAAGGATTAGGGAATGGATGGAAAGAATGAATAAGACTCAAGAAAGACAAGATGCAACACTGAAAGAACTTATAACAGAGATTTTCGCAATAAAAATTTCATCCAGGAAGTAAATAACAAGACGACAAGCATGGAAAGCAGAATTAATCTAGCTGACCAAAGAATCTCAGAACTTGAATACCAGAACATGGATTTAACCTGATCTGTAAAAATATATATATAGAAAGAAGACTCAGAAAAAAAGAACAAAGCCTACACAGGATGTGCAATTATATCAAGAGGCTGAACCTACACCTGATTGGTAGCCCAGAAGAAGAAAGGGAAATGGAGGACAACTTGGAGCAAGTATTCCAGGAGGTAATCCAAGAAAACTTTCCCCATCTCACTGGAAATGTGACCAGCCAAACACAAGAGATACAGAGAACCCCCACAAGACATCAAGTGAGAAGACCAACAGCAAGACACATAGTAATTTGCCTACACAAAGTAGACAAAAATGAAAAAATCCTAAAGGCAGCAAGAGAGAAAGGTCAGACTACCTACTGAAGAAAACCAATCAAAATAGCAGCAGACCTATCAGCAGAAAAACTACAAGCAAGAAGGAACTGGAGTCTAATATTCAAAGTCCTCAAAGATACATGATTTCAACCAAGAATTTCCTATCCAACGAAACTCAGCTTCATGAGTGATGGAAAATTAAAATCCTTCCCAGACATCCAATCCCTAAGAGATTATGCAGCTTCCAGACCACCTCTACAGGAGACACTTAAAAAGGTATTAAGCACAGAAGAAAGAAAAGAAAGAATGACCACACACTTCCCAAGAGAACAGCAGAGCACAGAATCAATAGAGAATACATCACAACAAGAAACTTGAAAATACACATGTACATCAACGCCAAAGCCAAAAGAAAACAAACAAAGAAAAAACTTTATAAGAACTTCATGACAGGGATAAACAATCACATTTAAATAATCAGTCTGGCCGGGTTCGGTGGCTTAGCCTGTAATCCCGCACCTTGGGAGGCTGAGGTCAGTGAATTGCCTGAGCCTGCGGGTTCAAGACCTGCCTGGGCAACTCGGTGAGACCTCATCTCTACAATAAATCAAAAAAATTAGCCGGGTGTGGTAGCGTGCACCTGTAGTTCCAGCTACTTGGAAGGCTGAGGCGGGAGGATCGCCGGAGCCCAGCAGGTCGAGGCTGCGGTGGCCGGGAGTGGCCACTGCACTCCAGTCTGGGTGACAGAGTGAGAGTTCAACTCAAAAAAATAAATAGCCAGGCTTGGTGGCTCAGCCTGTAATCCCGCGCCTTTGGGAGGCTGAGGTGAGTGGATTGCCTGAGCCCGTGGGTTCGAGACCCACCTGGGCAAGCAAGACATCATCTCTACAATAAATCAAAAAATTAGCCGGGCATGGTAGCGCGCGCCTGTAGTTCCAGCTACTTGGAAGGCTGAGGCGGAAGGATCGCCAGAGCCCAGCAGGTCGAGGCTGCGGTGGCCAGGAGCGGCCACTGCACTCCAGACTGGGCAACAGAGTGAGACTCCAACTCAAAAAAATAAATAAATAAATAAATAGAATAAATAAATAAATAATCAGTCTGAATGTGAATGGACTAAATGCACCACTGAAAAGACACAGAATGGCAAACTGGATAAGAAACCATAACCCAATTATTTGCTGCATCCAGGAAATTCATCTCACACAGACTCAAAGTTAAAGGATGGAAAACGAGTTTCCAGGCAAATGGATTATGAAAGAAGGCAGGGGTTGTGATGTTAACATCAGACAAAACAATCTTTAAGCTATCAAAAATTTAAAAAGATAAAAAAGATCAACACATAATAATAAAAGGTTCAATCCATCAAAAAGAAATATCCATCCTAAACATATATGCACCCAACACAGGAGAACAAGCATTTATAAAGCAACTACTAGTTAAACTAAAAAAAGATACTGACTCTAACACTATTATAGAAGGGGACTTGAATACCCCACTAACAGCCCTAGATAGATCATCAAGGCAAAAAATCAACAAGGAGATCCAGAACCTAAATTTGACACTCGACCAAATGGACTTAATAGATACCTACATATTATTTTACCCAACAACCACAGAATATACATTCTGTACATCACCACATAGAACATACTCCAAGATTGATCACATCATTGGCCATAAATCAAGCATAAACAAATTCCATAAGGTTGAAATCTTGCCATGCACATTCGCAGATCACAGTGGAATAAAAATAAATATCAACACCAATAAAATTTCCCCAAATCCCACAAAAACATGGACACTAAACAGCATGATGCTGAACAATGACTGGGTCAACACTGAACTCAAGGAAGTAATTGAAAGATTCTGGGAAACAAATGAAAATGAAGAAACATCTTACCAAAATTTCTGGGATGCCATGAAAACAGTTCTAAGAGGGGAAATTACATCTCTACAAGCACACATCAAGAAAATGGAAAGTTCAGAAGTTGAGAGCCTAACAAATTACCTAAGGGAGTTGGAAAGAGAAGACCACCAAAACCCAACTTTAGCAGAAGAATCCAAATCACAAAAATTAGAGCCCAAATACGGCACATAAAAGACAAAAATATCATAGAAAACATCAGCAAAAAAAAAAAAAAAAAAAAAAGTTGGTTCTTTGAAAGAATTAACAAGATTGATGGACCCCTAGCCAGAATGATCAAGAAAAAGAGAGAAAAAGCCCAAATAAACACAATCAGAAATACAAACGATCAAATAACAACTGACCCTGAAGAAATACAAAAAATTATCAATGATTACTATGTACACCTATATGGAACCAAACTTGATAACCTAAATGTAATGGAGGATTTTCTGACATCACACAATCACCCAAGGTTGAAACAAGAAGACACTAAATAGAACAATAACAACCCAGGAAATTGGAGCTGTCATACAAAAGCTACCTACAAAAGAAAGCCCTGGACTGGATGACTTTCCAGCAGAATTCTACAAAACATACACGGAGGAGCTAATAACAATCCTACAGAAAGTATTCCAGGAAATTGAGAAAGATGGAATTCTCCTCAAATCATTTTATGATGCTAACATCACACTGATATCCAAACTGGACAGAGCCAACAAAAAAAGAGAACTGCAGGCCAATATCCCTTATGAACATAGATGCAAAAATCCTCAACAAGATTCTAGCAAATCAGATCAAAAACACGTCTCAAAAAACATCCACCATAATCAAGTAGGCTTCATCCCCAGGATGCAGGACTGGTAAATGTAATTAACTACATCAACAGATGCAAAAACAAGAACCACATGATTATATCACTAGATGCAGGAAAAACTTTTGATAAAATCCAGCATCCCTTCTTGATAAAAACCCTCAAACACCAAGGTATAGAAGGAACATACCTCAAAATAGTAAGTGCCATCTACGATAAACCCACAGCTAGCATATTACTAAATGGACAGAAACTGGAATCATTTCCCCTGAAAACTGGAATGAGACAAGGCTACCCACTCTCACCCCTCTTGTTCAACATTGTGTTGGAAGTACTAGCTAGGGTAATTAGACAAGAGAAGGAAATCAGGGGTATCCAAACAGGAAAACAGGAAGTCAAGTTATCCCTCTTTGCTGATGATATGAACCTATACCTTGAAAATCCAAGAGAATCTGTCAAAAACCTGCTTGCTCTGGTAAAGGACTTTGGCAGAATCTCAGGGTACAAAATAAATTTACAAAAGACAGTTGCATTCTTATACACCAACAACAAGCAGGCAGAGACCCAAACAAAAAGCACAATCCCATTCACAATACCCACACACACACAAAAAGAAATACCTCAGCATCTTCCTAACCAGAGAAGTGAAAGACCCTTACAATGAACACTACAAAATACTACTCAAAGAAATCCAAGAAGACACAAACAAATGGAAAAATATTCCATGCTCATGGACTGGAAGCATCATGGATAGGAAGAATCAACCAAGGCAATCTATAGATTCAATGTAATGCCCATTAAATTACCAACATCTTTCTTCTCAGCCCTGGAAATGACAATACAGAAATTCATATGGAAACATAAATGACCACGAATAGTCAAAACAATACTTAGCAAAAGAAACAAAGCAGGAGATATCATACTTACAGACTTCAAACTTTACTATAAGGCTACAGTAATCAAAACAACCTGGTATTGGTACAAGAACAGGCATATAGACCAATGGAACAGGATAGACATTCTAGAAGCAAAGCCTCAATTTCTCAACCACCTCATCCTTGACAAAGCCTCCAACAACAACAACTGGGGAGAGGAGAACCTATTGGGTAAACAGTGCTGGGAAAACTGGCTGATCACATGCAGAAGATTGAAACAGGACCCCTACCTATCACCATACACAAAAATTAACTCTAAATGGATCAAAGACCTAAACGTAAAGCCTCAAGCTATATGAATCTTAGAAAATGCAAGAGACACTCTTATGGAAGTTGGAACTGGCAACCAATTTCTGCTCAGAACCCTAAGTGCCCATACCATAAGATATAAGATAGACAAGTGGGATCTCATCAAACTGACGAATTTCTCCAAAGCAAAAGAACTCATCAAAAGAGCAGGAAGACAGCCCACAGAATGGGAAAAAATATTTGCCAACTGTGTATCTGACAAAGGCCTAACATCCAGGATCTATAAGGAACTCAAACATGCTGAAAGGGAAAAAAAAATCCCCATTAAAAAGTGGGCAAAAGACATGAATGGATACTTCTCAAAAGAAGATATACAGGCAGTCAACAGACATGAAAAAGTGCTCAGCCTCACTGATCATCAGAGAAATGCCAATCAAAACCACACTGAGATGTCACCTAACCCCAGTAAGAATGGCCATCAATAAAACAAACAACAGATGCTGGAGAGGATGCAGAGAAAAAGGAATGCTTCTACACTGCTGGTGGGAACGCAAACTAGTGCAACCTCTTTGGAAGACAGTATGGCGATTTCTGAAAAAACTAGACATTGACCTTTCATATGACCCAGCAATCCCCCTACTGGGAATTAATCTGGAGGAACTCAAATTTTTCTACATAAAAGATACCTGCACATGCATGTTTATTGCAGCACTATTCACAATAGCAAAAACATGGAACTAACTGTGCTGTCCATCGAAACTGGACTGGATTAAAAAATGTGGTACATATACACAATAGAATATTATACATCCATAAAGAAGGACAAACATATGGACTTCGCAGCAACTTGGATGAATTTGGAGTCTATCACACTCAGTGATCTATCACAGAAACAAAAAACAGAGTACCATATGTTCTTGCGGACCTTGAACAGTTATCATAATATTATAAGAAAAGGATTGGCAGTAGTAGGAAACTGCCAGCGGAGCCGGGGGGATTGGCAGTTGAGGAAAACTGCTAGAGGAGTGAGGGGCACACCTCATCAGGGGTACCTGCATAATCAACGTTTGTAGAGCTAACCCTGAATTGTACCCCACGTCTTTAAAATTGTTTAAAAAGTTAGAATTTTTATAAAGAGTGCATTGAATCTGTAGATTGCCTTGGGCAATATGGTCATTGTAACTATATTAATTATTCCAATCCATAAGTGTGAGATATCTTTTCATCTGTTTGTGTTCTCTTCAAATTCTGTCATTAGTGTTTTGTTTTGTAGAGATCTTTTACCTCCTAGGCATTTAAAATTTTTTGTAGCTATCGTGAGTGTGTCTTCTTGATTTCTTTTTTGGCTGTTTTGTTATTGGCTTATAGACAATCTACTGATTTTTGTATATTGATTTTGTATACCGAAACTATACAGATTTTTAAATTATCAATTATAACAGGTTTTTGGTGGAATCTTTTGGTTTATCTAGGAATAAGATCACACCATCTTCCAAGAGGGACAATTTGACATCCTCTTTTCCAATTTGGATGCCTTTTTATTTATTGTCTGATTTCTCTGGCTAGAACTTCCAGTAGTATGTTGAAAGCAGTGATGAAAGTTGGCATCCTTATTTTGCTCCAGTTCTTAGAGAAAAGACTTTCAATTTTCTCCACTCAGTATGATGTGATCTGTGGGTTTGTCATAGATGGCCTTTAATATTTTGAAGCATGGTCCTTCTATGCCTAGTTATTTGAGAGATTTTATCATAAAGTGGTATTGAATTTTTTCAAATGCTTTTCCTGTGTTGATTGAGATGATTATATGGATTTTGGTGTTCATTCTGTTGATGTGATATATTACACTTATTGATGTGTATATGTTGAACCATTCTTGTATCCCTTAGATAATGCCATTTGATTATGGTGTATTATCTTCTTGATGTTCTATTAGATTCAGGTTGCTGAAATTTTGTTTAGGATTTTTGCGTATATATTAAGCGAGGATATTGCCTTGTAGTTTTTTTGTTGTTATTGTGTCTCATCTGGTTTTGATGTCAGGATAAAGTTGGCCTCATAGAATGAGGTCTAGAAAATTCCCTCCTCTTATTGACTAAAATTTTTGATTATGCTATACTGTTAAGATTAAAAACTAACAAAACCTTTTTATAAAATGGTACTTTTAATAAATATGTGTGTGATCATTTAAAAAAGTCTTAAACAATTAACACCCATATATTAAGAGACATTATTTCTGAGTGGTAGAATTATGGGTAATTTTCAGTTTTACTTTACATTTTTCTGTATCCCCTATTTTTTTTCATTGAGTAGTTTTGTTTTTCATAGAGAGAAGACAAAAAAGGATGTTCTGATTGAAATAAAATGTATTTCAAAAATATAAGATATTTTAATCAACATAATTGTGCTTGAGTTGACTGTTATAAAATGCAGTAAAAATATTTTTATATTAACTGTAGTTTAATTTCAGTTCTGAATTGGGTAGTTTTTCATGTGAACTTGTCCATGACAATTTATTAAAATATTAACAAGCCACTTGCCAATGAGTCTATTTATAATCCCACAATTTAATATATATTTCTCTTATTTAGTAGTTGTAAACTGATTATAGGTAAAAATATTGCCATAAAATGAAAATCTGTGAACATTTTCCTAATCAAACAATAGGAAAATATCCTTAAGAATTGGATGGCTTACATTCCAGTAAAATACATAATTTCATTCTTTTTTATGACTGCATAGTATTCCATGGTGAGAACTAAATGATCACAAAGATGGAAATAATAGACACAGAGGACACTAATAAGAAAGGAGATGAGGAGGGGAGTTAGAGGTCAGAAATAACCTACAAGGTACAATCTTCACAATCTGGGGAATGGGCCACCTGGGACCCAAGCCCCACCACTACATAATATGTCCATGTAACAAGCATGCATGTGAACTTCCTAGACATAAAATGTTAAAATTCCAATAAAGTAGATTTCCTATCAATATTTGATATATAGTGTGTGCCTGTAGTTTCCAATCAGACATACGAATTTCTATTCTACAAGTTTATTTAAATATATATTCCATAGTCACTATAGTATAACCATATGCTTTACTGATACCAATTCTTCCAAGATCCTTTAAGGAGGAAAGTTATCTGCTAATGTAGTATAGTACATCGAAGAGAGAGGAATGAGACACTACCAAGCTTAATATGTGTAGTGCATTCTTATGCAGCCTTCCTTGGGAATCACATAGCTTATGGGTGTAGAGTAAATGTGGCGCAAGAATGATCTGGTGTGGCATTCTCTTTTAATTGGAGTTTCTATTTCTGTCATTGTTTCATTCTCTCACCATAATAGCTTAAACTATAGCAATGAGCAGAAGCCTCATTGTTGGTTTGGACTGTAGACAACAGGACACATGCAAGTGTTTTATTTCCAAAAAGGCTTGAAGAGGAATTTAGGATTTTGCAGCAATTTCACTTAGAGAACAAATTAGGTCTGAAAATACTAACTACATTTAAACTAGATCCCTGAGGAATGTGTGCATCTGAGCAATACCCAATGAGCACTCTCTAACTCCTTTCTCTACTGCTCCCATTTTTAGTCAAAGGTTAATGTTTACAAGTTGAAATGTGTGTTTTCCTGAAAATAGCATATGAGAAAACCAGAAACTTGGAGTCCTTGTGTTTCTTAGGAGCTAATGACCAAAACCATCAACCCATTAGTACATCAAAAGTGAGCAGACAACTTTGTCCTTGCATAATTGATGGTGACCTCTCTGATAGTTTTTGTTTTTGTTTGGAGTCAATTTCTAAATAAAAATGAGAAATGCTGACCTGCTTGGCCTAGAAAATTAAATTTATACTTTCTAAGAAGTAGCCTGTTCCCTTTTGCTCCTGAGCGTTAAGTCCTGTGCTTATGAAGAGTCCATTGTTTGTTCCCAAACTTGCTTGTACAAATACCAGTTTCCAATTTCTGAGATTATGCAAACTCTTTAAAATGTCAAGCGAAGACAATGAAATATGAGTGCAAAGAGATTTCTTCTTAAAATAAAATTCAGTATAATATTTTGGAAAATCTCAACAAAGGTGAAAATTTAAAATTTGCTTAGAATTAAAAATGGCATGACAAAAGATTGGAGAGAAAAGGTGTTAAAACTAGAAAGATTCCGCACTCATATTATTTTCCAGTTGTTGCTTCTGTTGTCATCACTGTTATTTAATTATTGTTCCTCTTTAAAGAAATAGAAAAGTGACACATTCATGAGTCAGGGAACAGTTTATATAAGAAACACTAAGTGTCCCCAAGCACTGAGGATTAAGTGATCCATTTGCAAGATTCTTCTTGGATCCTATACCCAGAGATTCTGATTTAGGTGATCTAGGCACTGAGATATGAGCATCTGGATTTTTTAAATTTTCACAAATAACTCCAATTCACAGCCAAGTTTGAGAACTACTGCAGTAGAACAGTACTTCTCAAACTTTATTGTACACACAATCACCTGATACTGTGAAATGCAGCTTCTAATTCAACATGCTTGCAGGGATAAGGTCCAAGGTTCTGCATTTCTAACAAGAGCCCAGATGATGCTGATGTTGCTTGTCCAAAGAGCACACTTTGGATAGCCGGATATTGACAGATAAGAAGGAAGGACACCACCTCTATCATTAGTGCTCAACAGTGGCAGCATTTGTAACCACTTGAGTAGCTCGAAAATACAGAGGCTGGGGTCTCAACCACAGGGATGCTGACTGGACTCAGCCAAAGTGGTGTTCAAGCAATTCCATCACGTATCCAAAACTGAAAGCCACTTCCTTGGTAGTTATATATTAAACTATGCGCTTGACAATGACCGTATGTTGAGGCACCCTGACTGTAAACTTCTGCTAAAAATATGTGGTTATTTTATCTCCTCAGAATGTTTCCCCAGTTCTTCATCTCTATCCTCTTCCCTTCACTTATAAAATTAGTCTATTGATTGAGGGTCCCCTTTGAATAACCCATATCATTGACACCATTATTCCCAGAATACTTGCCTTATACAATCAGTCAGCATTGGAGACTTTGAAAGCATGAACAGGCCATTCATTTGAGAACATAGGCCATGTGTATTTACTCCAATCCTCTAAATTCAGCTCCTGAAGCTATAAAAATAGCACACAAATTGAGAGCCAGATGCCGTGCTCTGTAGAGAGCTGGTTTGGTAACAGGTTTCATCTGTGTGGATGCTGAATGCCTTGATGAGCTGAAAGGGGGGCTAGAGGAAGGCTAACCCTTTCTAGTTAGGATCTTTGGGAATGAAAGACCAGCTTAATATCAAAATCCACATAAAAAATTAGAAACACTTAATTTGCTATTGCAATGACTGAATCAGAGCTTATTACCAAGTTTCAAACCAACAAAGATTTGCACAATGATGGGATTCATTGAACAGATCAACAGCAGAAATCTTTCAGACATTGAACAATTGAAACACATTTGTTGATCCTCGTATATACAATACTAGGCTGTCCATGAGAGGAATGCAAATGTAAACCAGAGGTGTCCCCACTTCCAGACTACAACTACAGAAAAAATAATCCTTACCTTTGCACAACAAATCATATTTATCTTGTATTGACACTTTACATGTGTTCTATCATTTACACCTCCCAACAACTCAATGAGATATTGCCATGACTCCCAGGTTATTTTGCATAATAGTCTATAGGTTTCCAAATGTATTCCCACAAATTATCTTACGTTTCCTCACAACAGCTTATTGAATAGACTGCAATCATCTTCCTTTTACATAGAAGAAAACCAAGACTCAGAGAGGTTAAGCAACTCGCTCAAGATCACACAGCTGGAATGTCACCAAGTTCAAAATCCAGACCTGACCAAGTGTTCTTTTTTCTTCACACTGTAATGAATGACTGACTGACTTGGAGTGGCTTCATTATTTGTGTCTGTTTAGGCAGATTTATTTTTTTTATTTTTTTATTATTTTTATTATGGTATTGTGGGGTACAGTTAGGGGTTAGGTCTACAAAAATGCTTCGTTCAGGCACCCTTGATGATAAGAGGTGTCTCCCCATCCCCATACAGATATTTACCACCATTAATCCCATCGCCCTCCCCCTCCCCCCCCCATAGTTTCCCACCACTGTCAATCATTTTCTTGTGGTAATACGTTGGATGATCAAGGTCTACTATATGAGTGAGAACATGTGATACTTAGTTTTTTGTTTCTGTGAGAGGTCACTCAGTATCATGGACTCTAGTTCCATCCAGGTTGCAGCGAAATTCATGATTTCGTTCTTTTTTATGGCTGCGTAGTATTCCATTGTGTATATGTACACCATAAGAACCCTTGAAAATGAAGGACATACCCTCATGGAAATTGGAACTGGCATCCAATTCCTGAACAGAACCCGAAACCCACAGGCCATAAGAGATAAGATAGAGACATTTTTCTTTGTGGTTTTAATTCCCAGCTTCAATAAACTCATTTCAGATTTTATCTGAAGCACCCATTATTACATGGGGCACCTCCCAAATGTAATCTGATAATGCTTAATATCACTGTTAGGCTAAATCTTAAACCTGATACAGGCACACAAGGGCTTTATGACAACATAAACCAGACTGTGTTTTATGTCTTCCTACAGATTCTCAAGAACAAGTCATCTGATTCACTAGCCTTAATTCTGGTAAGGCAAAATATTGAGAAAATAATGGTGGCATCTTAGTTCTGTGCTAGGTCTGAGGAATACATGAGAGCAGAATGAGGATGGGAGTTACACCTGGGTTCAAATCACCAGTTCAGCTGTGCACTAGCTAAATATCCTTAGATAAGTTACTCAATTCTGTGTGCTTCAGTTCCTCATCTATAAAGTGG
Organism: Tarsius wallacei; assembly: GCA_963574415.1. NCBI lineage: Eukaryota > Metazoa > Chordata > Mammalia > Primates > Tarsiidae > Tarsius > Tarsius wallacei. The sequence goes on from CAUYQG010083578.1 coordinate 17,164, forward strand.
GACAACTAGTACCCATCTTGGGGGACTATAGTTATGAATAGTTTGGTGTAAAACTATTCTCTTTTTGTTCTACTACCAATGGCATACTCCATGACTCAATCAATAAATGGAACTTTCTGTGATAGTCATTGCTAATTTTCTTGTTTTCATTTTCACTGTTACTTTAGTGGACACACATATTCAGCAAAATATCTTCTTACGATCCTGATTTTACAAATGAAGAGACTGAGGCTCAAGAGAAAGTGTGTTTGGTTAAAGTGGGGGCACCAAGATAAGAAGGAAGAATAGATAGCACAGGAGTTAAGACCAAGGGATCTGGAACGAGGGAGCCTGAATTTTGAATTTTGACTTTCGCTCTGACCAATTTTTTTGTATCTAGGACAAGTTATTTAACATCTCTATGGCTCAGATTCCTGTAAGACCTGTGAAAATCAAGGCAATTAATAACCAAGTCTACTTCCTAAATGACTAAATGAGGGAGTGCGTGGAAAGTACTTAGGATAACGCCCATCACATGATAAGCACTCAATAAATGTGAATGTTATTAGGAGAACCAGGACATAAATCCAATTCTACTGGCCCTAAATGCCATACAGTTTCCATCACAACAATCCTTGCCTTCCAATGTGTCACCTTAGAGCGTCTCTGTGTGTGCTTTTTATACTAGAGACAAAGTTCACAAGCATAACATTTCCCTTTGAGGGTTTTTTGAGGAAAGGGGCAAACACTTTTCTCTCTATCAAGTATGATTCAAGTACATAACTATCTAAAGACTTGAAGAGGGGCCAGATAACCTCTAACAGTCTTGTGCTCCCCAAGAACTGTGTAGGGTTCCTAAGATTACTAATCCTAGCAGATTTCCCTGAAACTCAGTTGTTTATAGTCCCATAGTAGTAGCAGAGGAAGGGTGCTGGCTCTTTGATCAGGAAGCTTGATCTTATAAGTTTATGAATGTTACTATACTCAAAACAATATGGCACTGACACAAGAATATACAAATAGTCTGATGAAACAATATAGAAAGACCAGGAGTAAAGTCCCAGATTTACAGAAACTTAATATGTGATTTTTTTAAAAAAAAATCATTCAATTTGATGGAGAAAGATGGTTTGCTTAATAAATAATATTGGCACTGTTCACTTTTTATCTGGGAAATATCTTAGATCCCTGTCTCATGGCATATACAAATATTAATCACTGGTATATTTTTAAAATCAAATTGTGAAAAGTATAGCAATAAAGATATTTTATAAAAATTTAAGGAAAATATTTATGTAATCTGTAGTTGGAAAGACCATCTTAAATAAGAGAGAAAACCCGGAAGTGTTATTTTTAAAAATCAACAAATTCAACCACATAAAATGTTAAAATCTCTGTGTAGCAAAATACCAAAAACATTATTAAAAGCTAGCTAATCAGTTAGTAGAAAATATTTATAACACATCATTAAGGGTTAATATCCCTATAATTCAAGTGGCAGCTACAATTGATACAAAAGCATAAATAATCCAGAGAAAAACATGTGCAGAATATAATCAGAAGAGAAATGCAAATAGCCAATGATCATATGAGAATAGACCCCAGCTCAGCAATAGTTAGAAAATGCCAACTCAATCAGGGACATATCATTTTTCTTTCTGTTAGATCACTAAAAATAAATAAAAAATAGTGTTCAGTGCTATAGAGATTATAGGGAAATGGACACATCACTGATAGGAGAGTAAATATTCATAGCCATCACCAGTATCTTTTAAACTAATCTGACAGCATCTATTAAAATAAAACACGTGCATGCCTTGGCTGAACAGTACTACGTTTAGGAATCTTTTCTATTGAAATGAAAGCACCAGTATGAAAAGGGATATCTTTAGGGCTATTTATTGCAGCATTGATTTTAATGGTAAAATAAGATGGAAATAGCCTTAATGTCTTTCCTTCAGAGAATAGTTGAGAAAAGTAAGGTGCATTCAAACTATAAAAGCTCTGTAACCTCACTGAGAAACGTGTAGCTCTATTAATATTGACATGGAGGGACATTCATGGCATAATGTTACTTGAAACAAAAAGTATTTTTATAAAAAGAACTTCTCAAAATATACGCATCTGCATTGGGGTGTATTTGTATGAGCATAGTGAAAATTGCCAAATGATGCCTAATACACTTTCATACTAGTTACCTCAGGGTGTCACTGGAAGGCACACCTGGGTATTGTTTGACATATAACTACACATGCATTAATTTGTTTGTGTTAAAGAAAGGAACTGAGCTCGAATTCTAATCCCTTTACGTATTGACCAAGTGACCTTGGAAAGTCATTTAACCTCTTCGAGTCTTATTTTTCTCTTCTATAAAATAATGATAATATCTCACCAAACTGTGAGGAGGATTAAGCAAAATAAGGTATGTCAAGCTCCTAGAACAGAGCTTATTAATGGTGGGTGTTCAGCAAAGGAAATTTCCTCCTTCCTTCTTTTCTCTTCTCCCTCCATGATGGGTTTTTGGAAATGCAAGTTGGTCACCACACAGAACCAAACACAAACAGGAAGGAGGGTGCAGCTACTGCTGTACAAATAATCTGACCTCCAAAAGCTAAATTAAAGTGAATTCTCTTTGGAGTTAAAACCCTCTGGGATGGCCCATATCACTGCTCACTCCCTCCGTTGATCCAGACATGGAGAGCTATGGATCCAAGAAATAAATGCACACAGCTCAATAAATGTATGAAATTAAGTGACTAATCCTATGACCTAGACTTCCTTCAGAGCTCCCTGCTCTGAAACCAGAATGGGTTGCATGGCCATCTGAAATCTGTCTTTGCTTACCCTTCTGCCTGTATCCTCCACCCCCTTTGATCTCTGCCCTGGGAACTCTACCATGGTGGAGTAACAGTGTGGGTCCTGCTGTTCCCCAGCATCTCCTCACTCAACCCCTTCTCCAACATTATTAAATTCTTATTATAGAGCCAGTGTTATGCAAGACCTTTTAAAATATGTTCTCACTTAAATCTTCCCCATGACTCTGTGAAGTGGCTACCATCCCCATTTTACAGATGGAGAAACTAAGGCTATAGAAATGTAGCCACCTGCTCATGGTTCTACGGTAAGGACGTGGTAGCTCATGATCTTTCCCCTGTACAATGATAGCTGTCTATGTTGGAGAAGTCAGAAGATGAAGTGGCTTAAATCTCCCTGTATAATAGCTGAATTCAAATTCCTGTGTTAATCTAACTCAGTTGTTAGGACTAGTATGTCTTTCTGAACGAGAACGTGATTAAGTGTTTTTGCTAGTTACATATCATTTATGTTTTGCAACAATACCCCCTCTACAAGAAAGGCTTACCCTAGTACTTGAGAAAAGGTTCAGAGTCAGTTTGCTCCTTGCTCTGCATTTAAGCCTTAATGTATACATACCTTGATTAAAACACCACGTTTTGTTATAACTACTTGCTAGCTTACCCATCGTCTTACCACACTGAGTGTCCTTAAAAGTGGGAACACTTGATTTATCTTTCTATCTCTATTTCATTAGAGACAGTCCATTAATTTTTTAGATGAATGCACAAATTAATGATTGTGTGTTAAACAGGATATATGCAGCTCCTTAGAGATTCCCAAGTGAGAGAATGAGAAGCCCTAGTTAAAGACCCTCCATGAGCTGTATGTCAGAGTCCTAGCAAAGGAGGAAGAATCCAGCAGCAAAGAGGTTAATTTCAAGGCCACTTCCCTCTATGAAATAAATCTGAAATCAGAAAGGGGCAAAAGCCTGCAGCAGTGGGTATTTTAAACATGCTCATTAATAATGGCTCAAAGTGGAGATTTATTACAGCTGAAAAGAGAGGAAAGGACAGTAAATCAGGATTGGTGAGGGAAAGAGCAAGAGAAAGATATGAGTTCTTATTTAAGATGTATTCATATGTTTTATAACCCCAAAGTAGAGATTGTGATATTGAAATGGAAGGCTTTATTTGTAGGATTGAATTCACTGTTGATATGTTTTATGCCAGTATTCATTTTCTCAACTTTCATTTGCTTTCCTTTGACTGAAAAGTTAGGGACTTAGTTTATTGCTTGAAAATGAGAAAAGATTGCCTTAGCTGAGTCTCTTCATGAAAATATTCCTTGCTTCGAATTATGACTTGTAAAGCACCAGTTGGAGCCTAGGAAAATGCTATTTTATTGGCACATATGTTGAAGAGAATAGTTTTTAAAACATTCAATTAGTTCCTCCTTTGAGATAGAATTTAAATACACCCAAGGCAATAGGATTAAATTCATGTAAAAACCTATGTCCCCAACTGTTGCTTGGAACCAATTCTTTTCCCATTCAAACTACTCCAAGGATAATCAAGCTCATTCTTGGCTGTGTTCCAGCCAAGGAAGACACATGCTTTTAATTCATAAATCAGACCATGGTACTTCCCTGCCAGACTCTCAGTGGCTTTCTACCACGTTGAAGTAAAATGCAGACTCCTTACTGTGACCTGCAGAACCCCTGAATCATCTGTTCCTGGTCTAACCAGCCCTACCTCATCTCACTTTTCTCCTCATCTGATTCATCAGGCTCAAGTTAACTGGCTTCCTTCCAGTTCCTAGAACACATTAAACTCTTCTCTGCCAAGATTCCTGCTCCTCTTCTCTGCCTTAGACTCCTGTTCTTCCCTTCTGCCTTGGACAGCCTTTCCCCTGCCACTGTCAAGAAGCAACTCTCCCAGTCTTTCCAGAATCTACTAGATAACCCTTCCAGAGACCATTCCTACTCAGATTATCTCTCCCTTCCATGCTTTATGCTATAATTTATGACCACCTTACTTGGTTTTTTGTTTTTTGTTTTTTGTTTTGGTTTTGGTTTGTTTTTTGAGTTGGAGTCTCACTCTGTCACCCAGGCTGGAGTGCAGTGGCACACTCACGGCCACCCCAGCATCTATCTGCTGGGCTCCAGCGATCTTCCGCCTCAGCCTTCCAAGTAGCCGGAACTACAGGTGCACGCTACCACACCCGGCTAACTTTTGATTTACTGTAAAGACAAGATCTAACCAAGTTGCCCGGACTGGTCTGGAACCCACGGGTTCAGGCAATCTACTCGCCTTGGCCTCCCAAAGTGCTGGGATTACAGGCTGAGCCATTGAATCCTGCCTCTTACTTGTTTCTATAGTATGCTTACCAAAAGTTTTAATTACATAGACATATATAAACTCATTTCCTCCCATATTTCCTACTAGCCTACAAGATTTATGAGAATAGGAGCCATATCTCTTTCACTCACTATTGACTACCTAGAACTGATGGCAGTGTCTGGCCCATAGTAGGTCCTCAGCAAACGTCCACTGCATGAATTCTCAGCACCAAAGCGAATGCCTGGCACATCATAGACTGTCAGTAAATTTATTTGAATTGAATTTACCTTGTTCCCATAGGACTTAGTAAATTCACATAAACTGTATAAATTAATTCCAAGTGCCTAACATCCTGCCCACAGTATTAAATTCTGCTGGCTCAGGACAATTGAAAAAGGAGGATGCCTAAAAGCATAGCCTGACTTTGGACTACCTTCTCTAGGACAAAGATATCATCAAGGCAAATTTTAACTCTCTCTATCAGACTTGATTGTTCAGTTTCCTTGCTCTCCTTACCCAGTTCTTGTTTTGGTGACAGCTTCGTTGTTTTTGTCTGGGGGTTGCCAAGGTGTGTTGTTAGAAAACTCAACAGGAGCTTTTTTGTTTCACTGGTCTTAATAAGCAGCTGATAGGTTTTGCTTTGGGTTTGCCAAGGCTCATGATTTAAGCAGTTGAAATCATGGAGTCACTGAGCATCTTTTATAACTAACTGGATCCAGAACCAGAAGGCCATTTGGGATTTGTAGTTTCTGGTAAGAATGGAGGTATTGCCATGGGGAAATATTTTGGCAAGATAACATGTAGCTGTGATGCGGCAGTTAAGTTCCATGACTTAGGCTCTGTGAAAATTAATTTGCAAAAATATTCCGATCTGTTGTGTGTTCTAGTTTATATGTAAATTAGAAGATTGTGTGAAAAGGATGCCTGGGATGGTGGAATTCAAACATTTTCAGACCAGCTGTCCATTAATTAGAGTGATTCTCACTCAATTTTGCTTTATTTACATTTTTTCTCAGCAATAAGTTGTATCAATCAAGATAGAAAAAGACACAGCCTTAGTTAATAAGCCATTATAACTGATGCTTTAAAAAAAAATGTTTAAAAATATGATTTATCAGGATAGCCGTGAACACTAAGAGAAAAATAATTCAACCATGATTCTCTAAATTTGAAAATAGAAGCTGTGCCACAGTAGTCTATAACCCCATCTCTGCTCCCAAAGGTGACATGGGGTATCTACAAATCTGAAGCATAATGTTATGAAGGATATTCAAGTATCAGAACTTTGGGGATAACTGAGAGTTCTGCACAAAGCCCAGAGAGAAAATTTCTCACTCTGAATCTGGAAGCCCTAGTTCTTACACCCATCTTTGCTCTGCATGTAATGTCAGCTGGCTCACTTCTGTGTCCCAATAAGCACAGGCATTTCATGCCCTCCTGTTTTCACAGCCTTCATCCTAAAGCATTTCTCTAGAATCTACATTACAGCACATTTACAGAGCTATTTCTGGTCCATTTGGCACCTGAGGTCCCTGGACTGATTCCATACCTTAAATATTGCCCAAACAATACTGCTTATAACATCACTGACTTCTCCTTTTACCTGGACTAAAGGCTTAACCAATCCATCTGACCTCAGGACACTATCCCAGGAGCAGTTGTTCATGAACACTCATCCCCATCAGGTCTGCTTGGGACCCTGCAATGGGTCCCAAACACATTCTTCCTCTCCTTAACCACCCAGACCACTATGTCTACATTACCCCATGGTTGTATGCCTCTCTGAAAATCCTAACTCTATGTGAGATAGTTGACTTTCAAAGTAATTAAGCAGTTTGATTTGAACCTCTGTACTTGAATTTTATTTTAACCGGAAAATAGGCACTATCATTATTCTTGATTCACCGAAAGAGAAATGACAGCAAAAATCTTACAAGTCATGGCAACAATTAGCTCTGAAATTCCTTGGCTAGAATACAAGGGGACACCAAAAATACACATATATGGAATTATCTTTCGGAGTGCGTGCCCCTTGTAGTATAGGCTTCCCCCACTAGATAAGTGTTCTAGGGACTCATCGATCTCAGTGTACCAGTTAGACTTATTATGAGAGGCTGCATCCAGCTTCAGTGAATTTTTTTTGAAGATTATTTCAACTATTTGCCCGTTTCATGGTGGGTGATTTACATGAACAACCTGCCCACACCATGTTGAGACTTCAGCAGTTTTTGACCAAAAACGGCATGACCCCCATGCCCCACCCTTCCTATTCACCCTATCTCACCCTGAGTGACTTTTTTTCTTTGTTTCCCGGATGAAAAAAGTCCTCAAAGGGAAACGTTTTGCTGATGTAGAAGAGATGAAACAAAAAATGGCAGAAGCACTAAAAGGCATCAAAATTGATGAGCTCAAAAACTGTTTTGAGCAGTGGAAAAAGTGTCTTGTTAGTGCTTTGCATCAAACAGAGTACTTTGAAGGTGACTGAAGTCTAAACATGTGAGAATAAATACACAATTTTTTATAAATAAATTCCAGGTTGCCCCCCCCCTTTGTAATCTGCTCATGTATGGAGCCTTCTGGGGAGGAAGGGTGTTTAGAGCAATGGAGACTCAGTAGCACTAAAAGTCTTGAGACCTGGGTTCTGTTCTTTGTTCTGTCCTTCTGTGCCTCTACCTGGCTACGTGGCCTTGGGGAGGAGACTTTACCCTCAACCTCTATGGTCTTAACTCCATATATGTGTTTAGATCAGTTTATCTCTAAGGTGGCTTCTTTTTCTGAAAGTCCACTAATTTACAACTGATTAAACACAGCAATCCAGGGCTGAATATATTTAGCTACCCCTTCAGGAGTGGAGCCAATGAGGAACACAGCTAAGCCAGGGAGGGTGTTTCTCAGTCATTCCTCAATTGGCTGCGCAGGTGGTTAAAATCAGAGACATCGGCCTTGGTGGTGAAGTGGGGATATAAAACCCCGAAACTGTTTGTCATAAAGAATTCCATGCCCAATAAAAGTGAAGGCAGATGTTCGCATAAAGTTTTTGCTGTTTGTGTTTTTGTGGGGGGACTTTTCCGGTATAACGTTTATTAGTCAGGCACAGCAACAGCTGCCCACCCATGCTGCCACATAATAGCAATCTTACAATCTATTTATGGGCCTGGAATTATTGTTTTTAATGCTTTTCATGGGAGTAGATGAAATGCAATGTGCACCAGCTGTAACTACATTTATCATGCAGCTGGCTTCCAGGGAAAGGCCCCCAGACATCATAGATGTCTTGATTATCAAAGAGGTTATTGATTCACGGAGTTTTAAAGGTAAAGAGTCTGTATTAGTTTTCTATTACTGCTATAACAAATGATCACAACAACTGAGTGACTTAAAACCACATGAGTTTGTTATCTTACATTTCTGGAGGTTAAAAGTCTAAAATGATTCTCATGGGTTTAAAATCAGTGTCAGCAGGCCTACATTCCTCCTCGAGGCTCCAGGTGGAAAAATCCATTGCCTTCCTTCTTCCATCTTTTAGAAACCACATTCTATGGGTAGATGAATGAATAAATGGCTATATAATCTCAGGGGCATAGGGAGTACACATGGATCCAGGGCCTCTGTGGAGGTTCTGAGACACGCAGGGAAAGGCTGAGGGTATAATTTTTTTGTTTTCTTCACAGACATAAAATTAGTAGGTTGCTTCCCCCCATGCCCAGCTAACTTTCTTAAATAGAAGAAAGCAGGACTGGAAATTGCCATAGAAATTTATTCTGATAGCAGTCTTAATGTGACACTGAAAATTAGTAGACAGTTTCCTTTAGATATTTGCACTCAACATTCAATGTCATTCTTTCTCCTATCAAATGAATACATTCTTCATCTGCTGGTTCATTAGGTTAATGACACAGTGCTGAACTAACAATGTCAAGTTTCTAAGCTCCTGTCTGGCATTGATTGGGAGTCATAAAAATAATTCACTCCCTCACTTTGGTGTTGACAACCCATAGAAGAACGCCTTGTATATGCCAAATGGCAGTTTCTTTGAAAAACTTCTAAATAGGACAGAGTTGATTTTCACATCATTCTTACCAGATAAGAAAGCAGAGCATCAACTCAGGAATTGCTAAATATTTAGTGTACCTCAGGTATGGCAGAGATGATGTGGCTTAAAAGATAATGTAAGCATTATCTTAAAAGATAATGTAAACTGTGCTGTGTGATTCTTACACCTAAATCCCTCCTTTCCACTCCTCCCACACGAGAATGATCTCCTCCTTAATTTGTGCAAGGACATCATACCCACAGGGTCTTCTCATCTCTGGAATCTAGCATTTCTTTCAATGGTTCATTTCTATTTGGCTACCTTTTATTGTTGAATAAGTTGTTGAAGGTAAAAAAAGAAAGCAAAAATTGTGTTTGAAGGTGATTTATTTGTTGCAAACTCAAGAGAAAAGGAAAATCATTTGTGTGCAAAATTGGAAAGTGTTCAAGCTGACTGTACTCAACAAAGAGACCACAGGATAAATGGGTCCGAAACAAGAAAATCTGACTGTAAGAGATCATGAATGTAGTAATTAGAGAAATTAACCAAGATTCAAATCAGGAAGGTACCATAGCCACTCCAGGATCTCTATGAAAGGAAACATTAAGTGGTTCTCTTTGATTTTACTACTTTTGTCCATAGTTCTTTTTACATTGTTTCCCCAACCTTCCATTCCAACCCAGGCTAATGCTACTATTTCTTTTTGTTTCCAGTTCCTTCTTTCTGGGGATTGGTGAACTCAGCTTGGAATCTTTGTTCTGTAGGAAAACGGCAGTCTCCAGTCAACATAGAAACCAGTCACATGATCTTTGACCCCTTTCTGACGCCCCTTCGGATCAACACTGGGGGCAGGAAGGTAAGTTCCCAGATTGCTTCCATTGTGAAGTTGGGGATGGAGCCATGCTGATTCTGAAAGTTGACTTTTTTTGAAGGCTTCCATCTCTGTAATGAGTTTGTCTTCTCACCTAGGCATACAACAGACCTCAACCTGCTGCCCATACATATAATCCTTTTTAAATTGTGCCTTTTCTCTCTTGCTAGTAAAACTCCCATGTGTCTAATTACTCTGCACCCTGTGAAGAGTGCCTGAGACCCTGTCCCTTGGTGCCCAGTAAAGGTCAGAAAACATAGTTGCCACCTCTGTACATCATGCTGGGAAATCCTTTCTTTCAGAAACTGCTTTACTGGGCCTTCTTTTAACCTCAACGAAGTAGAAGAAAAAATTAACAAAAGGAAAATCAGACGTTTATCATCCTGGGAAGAAAAACAAACAAAAATCACCTTAGATGATTTATAAGAAAATCAATAATTAATCTTCTTAAGGACGTCTTGCTAGCTAAGATTCCTAACTCCTGTGCAGAAATGCTGAGCTGTGCTATATGATTCTGACACCTAAATCCGTCCTTTCCACTCCTCCCTCACGAGGATGATCTCCTTAATTTGTGCAAAGACATCATGCCCACAGGGTCTTCTCATCTCTGGAATCTAGCATTTCTTTCAATGGTTCATTTCTATTTGGCTACCTTTTATTGTTGAATAAGTTGTTGAAGGTAAAAAAGAATGCAAAAATTGTGTTTGAAGGTGATTTAGTTGTTGCAAACTCAAGAGGAAAGGAAAATCATTTGTGTGCAAAATTGGAGTTAAAATTATAGACAATTTTTGTTGATGCTGGCGGTTGATTCTTTAGGGTTGGGCTCACTGGGCTCTGCTCCATCTTCCTCTCTTATGTAGTCTGTTCACCATATTTACCATGAAGTGTGTAAGTTCATTTTTCTTCCCTTCTGATATATTGGAATATCTTTTTTTCTACCATGTAACTATCACCAAAAAAAAAAAAAAAAATTAATGACTCATCAGAAAGTTGTTACTGACTTTGACTCAGGTCACAAGTCAGGTTTTAAAAGACATTGCATGTAATTGGGACCATTTAGTTGTGTGGTATTTGTGTGTCATTTTAAAATATTATTTAAGAAACATTTTTTATTGAAAGCTCTTAGCAGGTCATTTGGTTTATTGCTCTGATTGCACAGAAAACTAAGCTACCCTAATTACTGTTTTATTTGCAGTTTTTATTTTTATTTTAAAGTTGTGGGGTATAATTCAGGATTAAGCACATAAGTGGCCATCATGCAGGTGAAGTTTAAGGAACTTGGCATGGCTTCTACATCCACCTCTCTGTAAAAAGGTGAATTATATATTTAAAGTCATAAACATGTGTGAGTTCACTGGTCAGTATTTGAAAAGGGAATGTTGAAGTTTTGACTAACTAGTCAGTCATCTTTTCTTTCTTGGAAAGGGTGATCGAGGGGATAATTCAATTCCAGGCAAAAGGAAAAGCAGGGGGCGGGGGGAAACCCCAAGGTAGCAGAATGGAAAAGAGGGTTTGGAACCTCTGTTTCAGAAATCACCTGAAAGATGGCCAGCAATTCTGAGCACAGAGACTGAAGACAGGCTGGCATGGGATTAGGATGGAGAAGACAGCCAGAGGTTGGATACCGATGCCTGGTATTAAGGGGCTAGATCCTTTTCCTGGGTGTTATGGCCAGCATTTGAAGGGTAAAGCATACACTGGGAGTGTGAGAGGAGAAGTGGCAAGCTAACGTAAATAGTCATATAATTGCTTCAATTTCCAAAAGACCATCTTAAAGAAAAATGTTGATGTGAATAAAAAAAAAAAGTCAAGACAGCTTCTCCCTACAGTTTATTGGGAAAGGAGAGACTGGAATTAAAAATATTATGATTTAGGTATTTTGTTGTTGTTGTTGTTGTCATTGTTGTCATATGGTTTTTGGACAAGTGATTTTTTTTTCCAGTTCAGTAAAGTGTACCTGATCCAAATCAATTTTCAAATGCATTGGAGTCTGGAATTTTGGAAACATTTACTTTTGACAATGTAAATATTTATATCTGGCACAATTTGTGTTGTCAGCCGCTTGAAAAGCTGAGAACTGCCTGATGAGTCCTTTTGCATTTGTCAAAGGCAGAAAATAAAATAGAAATGGTCATGGGATAAACTAACTGGTAATGAAATGCCTGAACTTGATAGACAATAGCTAAATCATGTTTGCAAGCTTTTTAAAGGTGATGTTTAATGAGTTGGAGGCTTGTTTTGAAAGTGAAAATCTAAGTCACTGCTCTGAATTTAGTATTGCCTAAAGGAGTACCAACTCATGTGTGGGTGCATTGGCTCACTCCTGGAATCCTAGCAGTTTGGGAGGCTGAAGTAGGAGGATTTCTTGAGGTCGAGGGTTTCAGACCAGCCTGGGAAACAAAGCAAGACCCTATGTCTATAAAATAAAATTAAAAATTAAAAATAAAAGGAAAAAGAAGTACCAATTCAATGGGTTTTAAAACCATATTGTAAGACTGGGAGGTTTTATAGAATTTGGGCAAGATGCCACATTTTGAAGTCTGAGGTGGGGACTGGGTGTCAGTAGGTTAAATGTACCCCAGCAACTGTATGTTTTATGTCACATTTTTAATTCATGGGCACTATTTCTTTTGGCATTCAAATGCCACTGGTCAGTATTTATGCAAAAACCCATGAAGAAACCCTGTTGCAGCCTCTGACTTGTGTTGCTATGTTTGTTTTAACATATTTGACCTGACATTGTGCTCAGATAATGGAACAAGGGCTTTTCTTACCCATAGGATAGGGCTAAAATTCAACCTCAACACAAGAATAATAAGGAATAATAATAGTGAGATGATAATAAAAATGTACTGTGCCATGAATATCATGGAGAATATTCGTTTTTACTTAAAAATTAGATTTTTTTTACCTTTTAAGTTGCTTATTTTCAATGGTAATTTTGAAGAAAGTTCTTTTTTTTCTTCTTCTTCCTAGCTGATATTATCTGACATATAGGACTTGTAAAGACAAAATCCAAAACATGGGCTAAGCATCCCTAACCTGAAAATCCAAAATCCAAAATGCTCCAAATCCAAAAACTTTTTGAGCACAGACATGACCCCGCAAGTAGAAAATTCCACAGCTGACTTCATGTTATGGGTCACAGTCAAAACACAGTCAAAAAATGTGTACAAAACTAGAAATGTATAAAATTACTTTCAGGTTATGTGTATAAAATGCATATGAAACATAAATGAGTTTTGTGTTTAGACTTGGTCCCATCCTCAAGATAATCTCATTGTGTATTGTGTGTGTGTGCAAATTCCAAAATTTAATCAAATCCTAAATCTGAAACACTTCCGGTCCCACACATTTGGGATAAGGAATATTCAACCCGTAATTGTGTTTTTATATATGACACTCTCTTAAGGTTGTATTGCATGTATATATAAGAATTCTACCTTAGAACCAATCTCCTACCTTTGAGTAAATTTCCAACTGCTAACTATTTTGGAGCTCATTAATCCATTCCCTCTAAAGCTACTAAATCAATCTAAGAATCAAAAAAAACGAAGGAGAGGCAAGGAGATAATTCTTCCAGTTTTAGATTATTCAGAATGTTTATATTTAGGGCATTGGATTATGATTTGAATGGTTTTACACTGAGTTCAGCCACATTGATCATTTTAAAGAGTGAGACCCTTGTTAGCCATTGAAATTGTACAAAGTCGGTAACATTTTAAGCTTCCTTGTCTATTTGCTCAAACCAAAGTAAATGTGCGATTGTGTCTTAATTTTAATGTGCTAGTCACATAAGTGAGCTTCTTGGTAATTTGAAATGAAAATATAGAGTGAGAAGTTTACCCCAGAGTGAAAAACAGATAATCCTAGTTGAGCATTTGGGTTATAGATATTTGACTGGAACATTTGACACAGATGGGTGCTGGAAGGATGTGAGTTAACTGAGTTTGGTTTTCACTGAGCAGATGTGACACATCAAAACCTCTCTGCTGATCAAAAATATCTAAAAGGAAAAAAAAATAGAAAAAAATATATATTAAGACTGAGTCTAAAACCTACTGACTGGTTCTATCATTTTGGTCAAAATTTTGTACTGGCATCCATCCTTATCTTTTAACTCTTTCAATAAAGTAAACATCTCAGTAGTTAATGACATGGCAATTACTCATAATACAATAAGTGTAAAAGGTAAGATCTAAAATTGTCCAGTTAATGATCTCAATGTTATTCAAAATTTGTTCGTGATATGCATAGAAAAGAGACTGAAATTAAGAATAATGCCATTTTATTTTTTCTTCTCTTAAGTTTCTAGATTTGTTATATCAGGCTTGCATTGATTTAATAATCTGGAAAAAACACCTACTGTTTTTAACGTATCTCTCCATTTCAGACAAAAATATACTTGGAGTTGGTAGATGTGGTAGATAAAATAATGCCCCACTCTCAGAGATGTTCACACACTAGTCCCCGGGACCTGTAAATATGTCACCTTACATGGCAAAAGATATCCTGAAGAAGATATCCTGAAGATGTGATTAATGCAGATGTGATCTTAAAATGGGAGGGATATCTTGGATTATCCAGGTAGGCCCACTGTAATCACAGGGTTCTTAAAAGGAAAAGACAGAAGCAGGAGTGTCAGAGTCGGAGAAAAGAGACACAAAGATAGAAACAGAGGTCAGAATGATGCAGGACCTCGAGTCAAGGAAGCTTCTCAAAGCTGGAAAAAGCAGAGAGAGATTCTTCCCTAGAGCCTTCAGAAAGAACACAGCCCTCCTGAAACCTCAGTTTTAGCCCAACAAAACTGATTTCAGATCTCTGACTTCCAGAATATAAAATAACAAATTTGCTTTGTCTTAAGCTACTAAGTTAGTGGTGAATTGTTGCAGTAGCAAAACTAAAATAATAGTTGTAAACTTAAATATGTTAGTGGTTTACTAATCATCACAAATCATTTTTAAAACTTTTTGAGGTTTTTACAAAATTACAGCCTGAAATATTATTTTTTTCTGTATAGCAAGGAAAAAAATCAAAATGAATCTAATTGCAAATTGGTAGTTGCTTAGATTTGTGACAGCACCCTCAGGAGTCAGCGCCAGCCACTTTCTGTAGAAAGTGCTGGAGTCTGAGTCCCTCCCCGCCCTCAGTGCCGTCTCATCATTTCTAGGAATTTCAGACTACTGAGATTTCATCAGATGGGCCCCATGTTTGGTCTCAGCTGCAAAATATCAGACAGACTTTTTTTTTTCTTTTACCATTTTTACTGTTTTAAAGTGTACGGTTCAGTGACATCAAGTATATCCATGATGTTTTTGCAGCATCACAACTGTCCATTTTCATAACTTCCTCATTATCCCAAATTAAAACTCTGTACTCATTAAACTCTAACTTCCCATCTCTCCCCCTCCCAGCCCCAGGTAACCTCTGCCCTATATTCTGGTTCTATGAATTTGCAAACTGGAGGCACCTCATAGGAGGGGAATTATAAAATGTCCTTTTTGTAACTGGCTTCTTTCACTTAGTATAATGCTGTTAAGGTTTATTAATGTTGCAGAATGTATCAGAAGTCCATTCCTTTTGAAAGTTGAGTAATATTCCATTGTACGTATATACCACATTTTTCTTATCTATTCCTCAAGACATTTGGTTTGCTCCCACTTTTTGATTATTGTGAATAATGTTGCTATGAACATTGATGTACAATTATTGAGTCCTGCTTTCAAGTCTTCTGGGTATACACCAAGGAGTGGAATTGCTGGGTCATATCCGTGTGTAACTTTTCAAGGGAATGCCATATTGCTTTCCATAGCAGCTACACCATTTTACGTTCCCATCAGCAATACACAAGAATTCCAATTTCTCCGCATTCTCACCAGCACTTGTTTTATGTTTTTATTTATTTATTTTAAAATAGCTATCCTAATGGTTGTAAAGTGGTATCTCATTGTGGTTTTGATTTGCATTTCCCTAATGACTTGCTAGACTTTTAAGGACACCCAATACAAGTTTTGGGGATACAGTCAGTCTGTGATAAGGGTAGAAGTTCCAGGATCTGAAACCTCTGGCAAGGAAGCAGGTAGTAGAAATAATTGACCTCACCTTAGTGTCATAGTCATGGATGTAAGAAGCAAAAAATGAGAGGAGACTGACCTTCAGCAGACTTTGGACTCATCTCAATTATCTCAGAAAAGCAGCCTTTCTCCCTTCTATTCTGGGTTGGTTTTTCGTTTTGTTTGTTTTTTGTTTTGTTTTGTTCGTTTTTGCTCAGTAGAGGCCAGGAATACAGGCCCTGTTATCGCTACCTATGGTTGACATCAATTTCTCTTTGACTTCTGGATACTTGGGGCTTATATCAGTCTCAGCAGAGACATGAAACACTTAATTGGGTGAGTCATGGGGATTTTAATAGAGGTATTGTTTATTACCACCCCCTAGGTGAGGGGAGGGCATGGCTACCAAAACACAGAGACAGAGAGAGCCATAGATGAGGAACACCTGACCTCCAGTGAGGGAAGCAGCTAGCTCGAGGCAACCCTCTGGATGGAGCTGGGGAACAAGGCCCCGGCTGCACTCCCTTCCCTCCCCTCTTCTGCCAGGCTTCCTCAGGAAAGAAGTCAGAGACCAAGGGAGCCTGTTGATTCAGTCTGTGCAAGAAGCATCCAAGCCACCAAGCAAGGAAAAGACGAATCTGAAGGGGCTATTGGAAGACATGCAACACAAAGCTCTAGGTGGATCTACAAGGCCATCTCACTTTTCCCATGACATAAATATGAGGCAATTAAACTCATCCATACCTGTAAATTAGTCACAAATATTTCAGCCTGGCATTCGTAGTCCTTGCAATACAATCCCAAGTCCCCTTTCCAGAGACTTATCTCCCTTATACTCTGTGTGTATTTTTTTCCCAATGAGATTGTGACACTTTTGTTTTTTTCTGTTGGACATATCTTTCCTCTCCCTGTGATCTGTGGGTTGGCCACAATATGCCTGACGAGCCTCAGAACTTCCAGTCTCTGCCTTTTTATTATTCAACCTCTATGGCTCCAAAGCTGTCTCTTCCATGAAACTCCTCTTGATCACTTTAGCTGACTGTAAAATCTCTATTTGCTTTTTATGTACCTTTATCGTATTTCTTTTAGGACTTAGCCTATAGTATTAGTATTACTTTTCTTCTAAGGAAGAGTAAGACTAATATACTATAGATATTAGCCCTCAGATTAAGAACGCCTCATGATAAATGTGCTTTCACATGTTCATTTTACCTCCCTGGGGTTATCTGCGATAGTGCTGGTTGATTTGAATTCAACCAAGATTATCCTTGATTACAAAGGGCTTACGTGGAATTCGTCAAAAGTTGCTATGACTCAAGGCGGGAGAAATGTGAGAACCCCCATGATGAAAAATAGCTTTGCTATCAATAGAATCTATCACTGAAACTAATCTCCAGGTATTGTACTTTTCATGAAATGTTAAAATACATTGAAAAATAAGAAATATGAATTGGTTTGGTATTTAAAATCTTACTACTTCTCTATTTTTAAATTTTTCCATAAACCTGATTGTGAAATTTAGTTAACCGTAATTAATTATTGCCATTCTCAGTGTGTCTACATTGCTGTGTTCTGAAACCTTTTGTATGAAGCATTAATGTTCCTTCAAAAAATTGTAGTATATTTAGAAAGAAGCTATAGATACACAGAAGTTAAATGGCAGTAAATAACTTAAATAACTATTTCAGATAATAGAATAAATATTAAAGAAGAAGTGATGATTAATTAGCAAATCAATCATGTTGGCACTAATTTTTAATGGGGACAAAAATTTGGGTTGGTCAAATCAGACTTTATGGAGGTGCTAGGGTATGTGCTAACATAAAAAAGGGAAATAGAATGAAATATAGTTTTCAAAGGGTCTTTAAATTTCAGAAAATCTGGTTCTATGTGTGGAAGTTTTAAAGAAAATGTAAAGGTAAATCCATTTCATCATCTGAATGTGTTGTTGATTTTTATTGGATAAATGGTGTAAAATTTTTATAGGTACGTGTCCTTACCCATTTAAAACTTATTAGCTGCCTTTAAATACCATGGGTCTTTTTACACTGAAACTCTGATATAGAAATGATATGTATAACTTTATGTATATTTGTAGTGTAGAGCATATCTTTAAGAGCTACTAAAAGAGTGGATATAGTTCTTACTCATCTGTATTTTGTGGTTTGATTATTTTCTTGGCTTGCCATGTTGGTAATATCCTTGCTCAGAAGAAAGCGATAAGAGGTCTGTTTATTTGGACCTAATTCTAACCAGCAAGGAAAGTTTAGTGATGTGGAATGGGCAGTAACTGGGAAAAAAGTGAATGTATTATTTTAGTAATTATGGTAGCTAAGGTTAAAAAAAAAAGCTAGACATTGTCAGACATGCATATGAAAACTTCAAAAGGTAGATTACTTTTTAAGTATCATAGTTAAAACATACATAATCTCATTACCTCATGGAAGATGACTCCAGTGGATTGTGAAGCTCTTAAAAAGGAAATTATGGTAATACAATTACAAATGATGACACCAAAAAAGGAACGAGTAGGAGCTAAAGATATGGATGTGGCTGCATGGGGAGTTTTGCAAGAAAAAAAAGTGCTGTTAAATGGCATGTAAGATATGTGAGAGAAAAGAGCTTACAGGCAAGGAGGACAAAAGGAGAAATGATTTATAAATGGCTTCAAAGAGGCCCAGAAAGAGTCAAAGCTTCCAGAAAATGAGAAGGAATTTTTAAAGTGATGGTTAGAAGAAGTGGGATCAATAAAACATTGAAGACCTCCTTTTGGGGGAGGAAATATACACATGTACATGGATGACCTGATGTGAGACCTGGGTTTGAATTTCAAATTTTCTACCCACCATCCGTATACAAGAGGTTAGCTTCTCTAAGCTTCAGTTTTCTCATTTATAAAAGGGGCATCATAATACTTTCTACCTCGTAGGGTTGTGGTGGAGGGGATTATATTTTTCAAATCCACTTATTAGGCAGGTTATAATGCAATGACTGGAAAAGAACATAATCAATAATTGTTAGCTACCATCACAGGCTTTATTGCTGTTAGCAATAAAACACAACTTAACTCCCACTTGAACTTCTCTGTCAAAGAAACTAATGTTCATATTAGAATTTGTAACATACGTGCTGAGAGGTAAAGTGATTTCAATTCCTTGAATGACAGAATAAGAATTCAGAGCCACCTTCCTAGTACCCCCAGCCCAGGAGGTTGGAATTCAGTAAGCATGATGGTAAAACTTTCCTCTCAAATATATATTTATACAAAACTTCACAGATTCAGGCTTTGAGAGATTTACTGTAAAAACACCACATGTGAAAAAGTAGAGTTAAAAAGTTAATGGAGCATGTGCTCAGTCAATATGAATAAATAGCACAGGAAAAATTCCAAGAGTTGAATTCAGTCCAATTACATAGTCATAAGCTACTACATCCATAATCAGTGAGACCATTGTCATGCAATATCTTTATGGAGAAGACAGTATCTACGGTGTGACTGTCAGCTCCCCTAAGACTGACAATAAGCTTAACTAATAGAAAAGACATTGACAAGATGAAGTATGGAAGAGGAACAAGGTACGAAGAGTAAAAATATTGTTTTTTCTATCATCTATCCATCTATCTATCTATCTAAAAGAAAAATATTTTAGGAAGTCAACATGGCTGCCTTCTAATTGTACCTTTCCTGTGCGGCCTCAGACATAGAGAACTAGCCTGATGTTTGGAAGTGGTTTGGACCAGACTTCAGTTCAAAATAGGAATTCAAGCTGGGTGAAAATTGAATGACCCGTCTACTGTTTCATTTACATCCCAAGTACCAAAAGAGTTCTGATAGGCACTGAAGGCTACTTGGGATTATAGAGCACACTCAAGCATTAGATTAGAGCTTTGACTTGACCTGTGAAACCCCATCCAGCCTGGAAATCCTTTGATTCTATATAAGCCTTGGTTAGGTAGGACACAAGGAATGTGTTTGCTTGAAGTTGACCCTTGAATGAGGATTTAATGAAGATGTAAGCTCTCTTAAAGGAAAACACCCTTTAAAGCACTAGCACTGACTTGGAAGAAATTTGCATCGCCCTCTTCTTCTCAACCTCTATCAAAATTATTCCTCAAAACTTTGGATACATAACTCTTTCTCCTTTGGGATATCGGGCTCTGAGTAGCTAAAATAAAGGATTCAGGACAAACTGAATGTTATAAGAAAGGACTTAGATTAAAGATAAAGAAATGAGGCCAAGATAATTGTGTTTGTTCCCAAAGCAGAGGTTTTGTGGGGAGTGGAAGGTTTCAGTGCATAGCAGTGAAAAGTGATGAAAGATTAGCAAAACGTGAAATATTTAGATGCTATATTCTAAGTTAGGAAATAGATTCTTCAGAAAGCCATTCTGTTGTGGGTTTCAGGTTTTCTTGCACACTGCTGAGCTTAGATCTGGGCTGAGGATTGCTGCTTACTGTCTTGGTAATTCCTTGTAATGTTTGCCTCTTGCCATCATCCAGAAAATCAATGCAGAGTCATTAGACAAGTCTCCCAAGAAAACACCTGGTTGGCTTTAGCTTTCATAAATGTATCTCAATCTCTCATTCTCTACTTCTCTGATGAGTATTAGGAAAGGCTTTGCTTTTGTTTCCTGTGTCTTGTTCCTTTATTTCTCTATCCTTCTCATTTTTCTCCATTTCTCCATCTCTCTTGTTCTCTTAACCTTGTGTGTGTGTGTGTGTGTGTGTGTGTGTGTGTGTGTGTGTGTGTGTGTGTCGAAGTCTCATTCTGACACCCAGGCTGGAGTGCAGTGGCACAATCATAGCCACTACAGCCTCAACCTGCTGGGCTCAGGTGATCCTTCTGCCTCAGTCTTCCAAGTAGCTGGAACCACAGGCATGCACCACCAAGTCTGACTAACTTTTTGATTTATTGTAGAGATGAGGTCTTGCCAAGTTACCCAGGCTGGTCTCGAACCCCTGGGCTCAGGATTGCCTCCCAAAGTGCTGGGATTACAGGCGTGGGCCACCAGTCCCAGCCATCTCTTAACCTTTAATCCCCTCTCCAATTTTCCTCTCCAATCTCCTCTCTCTCTTTCATCTTTTCTCAATACCTCTTTTCCTTCTTCTCTCTTTCCTTCTAGCCCTGTATTCATATGACCAAGAAACCTTTTCTCTTCTGTATTAGAGTGAAATTGATTTTCCCTTCTAATAGAGCATTTTAACCAAACACAGAAGGATAGATAGTTGTATGATTTTAGTGACAATATTTAAGTGAGAAAAATTCAAGTTATCCCAGAACTGAGCATAATTTTTGTAAAAAAATGTTGAAAGACTAATCTGAGATATTTGGTGAATTTATAGGCAGATAAATTTCAGAAAGAAGATTGTCCTTCGGGAATCTCATGAGTTCTGTATCCCTCACTTTAGTTTTCTGGTTACATGGTCCCAAAGATAAAACTAACAGACAGTTTACAAATTAACTATCCTCTTCAAAGTAGACTACAAAATGCATTATTTACATAACACTGCTTTCAGCTCAGCTCTCTTACCATCCTTCATGGGAGAGAAAATGAGAAGGAGAAGAGGAAAACTCATGACCCAATTTTTACAGACTTTTTCCGACTACCTTCACCTCTCAAGTAGCCCAGGACCAGTGGCTCCATCATAGTCGAGAAGATAAAAACTGGCTGAGCTCCTGGGCAACCCAGAAACAGTCACATACCCAAGAGAAGTTTCAATGTTGATGTCTAAAAAACTGGTATCAGTTGTGCATTCTCTCCAAGAAGGCTCTGAAATTGGTTAATCAACTCATTGTAAGCCTGGCCACTTGGCTGGATAAACCAACAAAGCTGTTCTACATGAACTTTAGAGATTTTGAATCCTATTAAAGAAATATTATTGCCTAGAAACCAAGTATCCTTGGTCTGAAAATTAAAATAAAAATATTAAATTCCCCATAAACTCAGGGGAAAAAAAGAGGTAGATTCTGTTTAAAAGACTTTTAAAAATACTTTTCCTAAACTCTTTCTTTCTGAGAAGAAAATCTAGATTAAAGCTGAAAAACTGGAATAAATGCAATTTTGGGAGTGTATGCTGCATAAACAAACCTCTAAGTGACTATCAGACTTCATTTTTCCTATGAAATCTTAATGTCATACTTTATCAATAATATTAAATATTAAGACTAACTAAAAGAAGTAACCTGTCTCTTCCCAGTATTTCATATTGTTCACATTTCAAAAGGTAGGCATCCTAGGTTGGGTGTGGGGGCTCAGGTCTGTAATCCCAACGCTTTGGGAGGCCAAAGCTAGAGGATCCCTTGAGCCCTGAAGTTCAAGAACAACCTAGGCAACATAGTAAGACCTCATCTCTACAAAAAAATGAATAAATTAGTCGGACATGGTGACACACATCTGTAATCCCAACTACTCAGGAAGCTGAGGTGGGATGATCACCTGAACCCAAGATGCTGAGGCTGTGGTGAGTCATGATTGTGCCACTGCACTCCAGCCTGGGTGACAGAATTAGACTCCACCTTAAAAATAAATAAATAAATATAGGTGTTCTAATCCCTTATTCTGTAATATGCTAGGGCCGATATCCAAAATGCAAATAATATTAAGATTAGCCATTCAGCCTAACATCTGTTTTTCTCGTTTAATAAACCCGGTGTTTACTCAGTAAGGCAATAATTTTATTATGTTAATGTTACTATTGCCCACCTAATGTTCTGAGCAGACTGGTTTCCTGTTATTACTCAGATCTTTATCACTTGCGACACTTAATATGACGTTCGTCCATTCTGGCCATTAGCTCTAAAACATACATATTCTGACCCATAAATGAAATATTTATATATGGTATCACATGACAAATGTGCATGATCTCATTTTTATTAGTAAGTGAAAATATACACACCTACACAGTTCAGTGTCATATCCAATAGAAACCCCTCAAATTAGCAGTATCTCACCTGCCTAAAAATATTTTCTGTTGCCTCTATATCAAAAAAATCTTCATATTACATCTAAAGAGCAGAGATGTTTCTCAATTTTCACTTAACTCTGATATTCTGAAAATATCCCTTTTTTATTCAGTTTAGGAAAAGTCACTTTTTTTTTTCCAAGTAGCTATTTTCACTAATTTCTCAATAAAAGCAAAATACATCACTTGGGCTATAATGCAGAAAATGAATACATATTGTGTATAGCATGTTGCTATTTTATACTTGGTTTCTAGGTAGGATTAAATGTAGAAATCAACTCAGTATTTAACTGACTCAAATTATTTATTCTGAGCTTGTGAATTTCAGATAGAATAAAATTTTGGCAAAATCATCAGTTCTAAATAAGCGTTGCATTACCCTTCTGTATTCTGATGCTCTCTTAGAGCAGGTTTAGAGCCTGAGATGGAGAATCTTATGTAAATAAACTTCTGAAGTGTTCTCAGGTAAAAGCTGCAAGGAAATGGGGGAAGCAGGCCGGGGGCGGGGAGGAGGAGGTAGTTTGGCAAACATATGAGTTCAAGGGGAGTCCAACCATAACCTGGTCTTATAGGGATGTCTTGAGTACACATAGCACCACAGTGCTGTCAACCTCTTACACACCCCTAGGGGCTAAGGGGCCAGCCTTCAGTACTTTCTAAGAGGGGCATCACCTCCCTGGCATTCCCAGGAAACTTGTCTTTTGTCCAGTGGTGCCCTGAGGGAGTCTCCTTATACCGGTTTTCAAGACGAGCCCACTGTATGTACCTCTTTCCACTTTGCATTTGGTGCCATCAAATTGGCAACTTGAAATCCACCATGATAGGAGCATTTACATCACAGAAATCTGCAAATGCTACATATCACAGCATTTTTTTTTAACCTGAGAGCTGGATAAAACAGATTTTTCAGCACACCACTGCTCTTGTAGGTCAAGGGTAATTCCCAGAAGACAAGTGAGTTGATCACAGCCACCACTCATAGAGACTGGGGGACCTATCCACGGGCCTAGAAAAAGGAATCTGTGTGAATCACCAACAGTATCTACTGTAGCTGGTGTTGAAAAGAACGTTTTAGTTTTGCTACAATTATCCATGTTGGAAATGACTTTAGTGACCATGGTTTGGCCTCCTGAAGAATGACTCAAACTGAACTGCCTGTGCTGTGTAT
This sequence comes from Tarsius wallacei, assembly GCA_963574415.1. Classification (NCBI taxonomy): domain Eukaryota; kingdom Metazoa; phylum Chordata; class Mammalia; order Primates; family Tarsiidae; genus Tarsius; species Tarsius wallacei. The sequence continues at coordinate 41,369 of CAUYQG010083578.1, forward strand.
TTCACCCTCACCAAGCCCAGTTGCCACTACCTGCTCCCCAAAGGCAGAGGAAGGAGCAGGGCAGCATAGACATGATTATATGCAACTCTGACTTCCCTTACCTTTATCCTAATTCCTCTTTTTAATGCACACTTTTTTCCTCACTTGCCTCCTACAAGACCACACAGGGTCTAACACTAATTTCTCAATAAAAGCAAAAAGTTCACGAACTCACCCTAGGAAAAGTGCTAAATACCTCACTGCTGAATATCACTATGGTCACCTTCGAAGTACTTCCCTTGGAAAACTCTGCACTGATGCCAGCACCTATTCCACCCGTGAAAGTAATTTTGGAACCCTCTTTCTGGAATGGCCATCAGAGCTGTCATCGTATTACCCTTGATGTCCTGAATGTCATCAAAATGTCTTCCTTTCAATATTTCCTTTATCTTCAGGTAAAGAAAAAAGTCATTAGGGGCCAGATCAGGTGAATGGGGAGGGTGTTCCAATACAGTTATTTGTTTACTGGCTAAAAACCCCACACAGATAGTGCTGTGTGAGCTGGTGCATTGTCATGATGCAAGAGCTCCTTTGGGACCATTTTTGAACAAATCTTTCTTATACCAAGATTTACAGTTAAGATTTTCCTGTTTCTCTATCAATGTTTATTTGGTCTGCTATGCTTCTCACAGTCAGCCGATGATTTTGACACACATATTTCAACAAATTTTTACAATGTTTTCCTCAGTTCTGCTTGTTACTGGTCGTCCTGACCTCTCTTTATCAGTGACGCTTTCTGTCCCCTCAGAAAAATGTTTAATCCATTTGTACACTGTCATTTTTTTCATATTTCACCTCCACTCTTGCCAAGTTTAACAAGAAATTTAATGTTTGTTCGTTGCTCTAATTCAAACTCCAACATTCTTGTGATGGTATACAAAAAACATGCAACAATAATAATGAACACCACTCAGCAAGACACTGTCACACATCAACAAGAACACAGCTGTGAGACACAGATATACGAAGGTTATGAAACCTCACCAAGTTGTTTGTACAGTGCTGCCAACATAAGCACACAGTGGCAAGTTCATGAGCTTAATTGTCAGACCTCGTATTCCTTGTCATGACAACTTTGCAACGAGAAAGTTACCCAGTGTCCTGGCCATCACAGGGTCATGTCCTCAACTTCTTTACCAGTTGAAGCTTCCTCTACTCCAGAACCTGGGTGGCCCTGGGCTCTTCTCACGACCTCAGGGCCCCCCACTAGCTCCTTGTCCATGACACATTGTTTCCAGCAGCATCACATGCAACACTATAAATGCCTGCTGTAAACACACTTAAAAGTCTAAAGGGAGAAAATAGGGAGGAGCTTTTAGGCTTTTTCAAGTAAGTGATCCTTATTCTACACATGCCTTTTAATGATTATTTCACAGTTTCTGATTCTAAAAGGTAAGATTTTTTTTTTTTTTAATTTCAACCGCAGTGAGGAAAATAGCCCTGTGCCAGGTGATTCTGAGTCCATGCTGTTCAATCAATTCGACATATTACTAGCATTTTCCTCAAGAGTGTAATATATGACAACTGCCAAGCTTTCCTTTTGCGATTACAAAAAGGACAGATACTGGAGCGAGCCATATTTCTGCACTGCAGGGATATAAAAAATGGACTGCTAAAAACGGTCCAGGAGGAATGAATAGCAATAAGACATCAATGTCATCTGTATACTGATTTGTGATGAATTTCCAAAAGACTTAATGGCATGATGCTATGATATATAGGGGCTTCCTGAAAGTTAATAACTATAAGTTATCCACTCCAAAGACGGTAATGGAGAAAAGTAAGCCATCGCAGATAATATATAAATAACTAACTTTATTAATACGGTCAAACTGTTCTGTGTGTTCTGTGCTGTTGCCCTCTGTGATTAGAAATATAAAATTAAAAGGATTATGAGCACATGAGAAAACTGAAAGTTACACAACCATCCAGGATTACACATTTGGTGAGAACTTTAATTTGACTTTTAAAAGACTGGGACCAGTGTAACTGAAGGGAAGAGTGTAAGTGTGTGTTGATCAACTGTCAGAGGTGAATTAATGACTCAGAGTCTTCTGATGGAGGCATTCAAGTGGGAGCAACAAAATCTGTTTGGACGAACAAACTGTCCTTGCCAGTTACCATGTGGTCTAATATTTCCTACATGGATTGTGTGCTTGAAACAGCAACAGATATGAGGCATAGGATCTTGCATAAAGATGGCCCCTTTGCAGTCTGAGTTCCTTTTGGCCCACTAATTTTTATGGCTGTGTTGGACAACATCTGGTTAGCAGCAAGGTGCATGATATATAGAAAGCAGTCGATAAATGTTTATTGACTGAAATAATAAATAGATGAATTTTAAAATGCCCCAAATGGACGAGAAAAGGCAAAATAACTAAATATTGAGTATGTACCATATCCATTTATTCATACATATTTTATCTCACTTAATTCCCCAAACAACCTAAGATGGTCAGTTTTACAGACCAGAAAACTGAAATGTACAGTTGTTAAATAATTCATGGAGTTGCAGAGATGACAAGAAATAGAGCTGAATTTCAGCCTTAGATAGTTTGACTCCAAAACCATTTTCCTTTCCAGAAAGTTGCACTAAGCTGAAGACAGGGCAGAAATACTTTCCGTCTATATCTAGAGCTTAGGAATAAGAAGGCATGGAGTCAGAGGAGTCCTGACCTTCAGCTAATTTCCTTCTCATTGCTACATTTTGAGAGAATGAGAGAGGGTGGGTATCCAGATCTCGCCATGCTTCTGCCTGTCAATTGCATCTCTGCAGCCTGTTTTGGCTCTAACACCATACATGTTTTATTTTAGAGAGGAGGTGCTGTGGGTCTACTTCGTCATCTGGCTTTCCTGGCAAGGTAGCAAATCACCTACTGAATGTCGTTTCTAAATAGGTAGTTAATTTTTTTATACTCTTCATCAAAAAGTGACACATAAAATGCTCAAGATAGTTATTGTCATCACTGCACCCGTTCTGGCAGCTGTAGAGTCAGGGGAAAACAGACAGTCCTAATTTCTAGGTCACCATATGTATGCTTTCTCTCTGTATGGAGGGTGGTGGTGCGTTCTCTGTCTCCTCTGCTGTCTCTCTTGTCTACTGTCTCTTACTTTGTGATGAGAACAGACCTTGCTGTCTTTGTGTCTAGGATGTTACCCCCACCATGAACACGAATTGCACTCTAGAAATTCTGATAGGCACATTTCCAAATTCCACAGGGCTCAGAGTGGATCTGGAATAACTATTAAAGTCATGAGCCTCAAAGGATTGGCCCGTGTAAATGGCCTGTCTCTGTTTCTCCTGCGCAGTCATCCTTTAAGTCATTTCATATGATGTGCATAATTTAACAGGGGCAATGCTGACACATCCGTGCCATTCAATCCTCAGACTTCCCTGAGTTCTCTTTGGATAATAATGATAATAATAGATGGAAATTTTGGATTTGTTCATCTCCTAGTTCAGTAAGAAGACTGAAAGAAATTCAAGGGTGACCCTCAGTTCCCAAGTCACACCAGGAACAGGATCAAATCAAAGGCTCGCAATTGCCCTGGTAAGTGGCTGAGCATCCCCACTAAGGACCATTGCTGCCAGCTTACCCCAGCTGCCCAGGCATCTCCCTTCTGCACAGTCTTGGGTGACACGTGATTTTTGGAAAGCTGGTCTTGGGGAGGTGGAGTCACTCATCCAACAGCACACAGCTCCTGCGAGCATTACTGAAACAGGACACTGTTACTCTCAACCTGGCGGTGGTATTTCTCCAAAGAAAATAAAGGCCTTTTTTCCACAAACCTGAAGGTCTGACCTTGAAGGTACTTCTATCTTCTTTTGAGTTTCCCGGAAGATAGTATGGCTTTCCCAAATTTCTTTTTTTTTTTTTAACTGTGGGGTACAGTTAAGGGTTTGGTATACAAATATTCATTGTGCAGGTACTCTTGTTGATGAGGTGTGCCCCCGCTCTTCCCCAGACAGAAAAAGCTGTTTGTTTGTTTGTTTGTGTTTTGGTTTTTGGTTTTGTTTTTTGTTTTGGGGGGTTTTTTGTTTTTGTTTTTGTTTTTTTGGTTTTTTGAGTTGGAGTCTCACCCTGTCGTCCAGGGTGGAGTGCAGTGGCACGCTCATGGCCACCGCAGCCTGGACCTGTTGGGGTCAGGTGATCCTCCCAACTCAGCCTTCCAAGTAGCTGGAACTACAGGCATGTGCCACCATACCCAGCTATTTTTTGACTTATTGTAGAGACAAGCTCTCGCCAAGTTGCCCAGGCTGGTCTCGAACTCGCAGGCTCAAGCAATCCACTCGTCTCAGTCTCCCAAAGTGCTGGGATTACAGGCTGAGCCACCAAGCCCAGCCCCCAGATCTCATAGGAGCCTCTGACAAATAGTTTAAAACAAGATCTCTGAGGACTTGCTTGGAAGTCATTTGAGCAATTGCACTAGGTGGGACTCAGACACTTTCAGTCATCAGCAAAAGGTGGCATCACCTAAGCAGGCATATGTCTTTAGACTCACCCTGCCTCTAATTCCTCAATTGCCAAAAAGTGATACATTTCCTCTCCCTGCTTTTTTGGGGATTCTCACTGTCAGTTCCACCATCTCCCTTGCTGTTTCCTGAGAGTGCCCTAAAACCTTTATGTTAATATATCTTAGAGGCTAGAATCAATACCCTTATGATTCTAGAGGGATATGCAAATTAAGCTCACACTTAACTCCCTGTTTTCAGGAAAGAAGTTTCTCCCCATCCATTCTGCCAGTCCAGTGGATGCCTTTGTAAATGGGCACCCTCCACCTTGTCCCTCACCTTCCACCTCTCCCCAGCCATAAAAGAGTGGACAAAGCCATTGGGATGAGCTTTTCCTCCTGTAACTGAAGGATAGATTCTTAGCACAGGTGGGTGAGTTGCCTACAAAGGCCCGTGAGGTTTTTTTTTAATGCTATTAACATGAATGCAGCATTATTAGAATGTACTTTGAGTTTCAGATGGATATTTATCCTTTTGTTACCAAGGCTTTTCAAAAGATAAAATATACATTATACTGCATGGAGTATATGAAAGTTCAGTAAAATATGATAATGTTGCTTCACACACTGTTCTCTTGGGTATGGTATCAGGAAAATGTTTTCCTCTGACAGCCTCTTATAATGGATGAAAATATTTCCTTTCATTGCACACACAGTGCAAGGTTTGAGGCATATTATTGGAGTCAGGTAATCTGCCTCTGAAATACTGGTATTTGAAAAGCAAATTTAAGGCTTAGGACATTTTCACTTTATGATCATTGACACTGATGTTAGTAAACTCTTTCTCTAGCTATGAAGAAGAGAAATGGCAGGCAAGTTTTTTTCTTTTTCTTTTTCTTTTTTTTTTTTTTTTACAGTTGCCATTTACTTTGTAGTGACTGCACCATTTGGAGCACAGTAAATAAACTATGAACGTGGCAGTATACATGAAAAAAAAAGAATGTGCTTGGATTCCAATGGTCCTTAAGCAAGTTACTTTACCTCCCTGAGCCTGCTTCCTGATCTATAAAGTGGAGTTCATATTAAGAAATTGTAAGGATTATAGCTTATTGGAAATGCTCATATTATCATCCCTAGTACATAGTGTTTCCACAATTTAATTTTAATTTAACAGAGAAACAGCCAACCCTGAAAACGTCAACTTAGGCTATCCATGTAATAATATGCTTGTGATTTGAAGCCATCAAAATTACTGTATGCCTTAGTTCACATAACATGGTGAAATGTATGTTAGATTTGGGGGCTTTATGGAATATATGCTTTGTGATATTTGTACTTCTTAGGGTTCATATAGTCTTAGTCTTAATTTATGTAAATTATTCATGTAATTTTTCACACGATTTGCAATTTGGTATATATCTAACCATGTCTAATGGTCTGTCTTGATTATCTCTGAGACCACAAATTATTGAAGTTGAAGTTGATGGTCAGTGCTTGATAAATGCTTATTGTATTTATTTGAACTAGGATGACCAAACTAGGTAAAGAATATCCAGAAATGTGGATGTTTTCATTATTAATTCTATGATGCTCACCAGAAAAGGACAAGGAGATAATTCAGAATTTAACAGGATGAAAAAAGAAATGAATCTCCATCATATCAGATGAGTGGTGCCTAGCTACAGACAGACCAGATTTCTGCTTTGGTTTTCAATCTCCTGTTGGTAGCTCACTACTATTTTGTCTCTGTCTTTTGAGCTTCTTCTGGATTGTCTTTTTGTGTCATTCCAACCAGCAGTCTCAACTGAGCCCCTCATCCCTGCTGATGGACCGAATATACACAGTGTCTATTGCAATACAGAAGGGACCATATAACATGTCAACTATTGGGTCTGGTAACACCAAGCAGAATGAATCACATCTAACTCTTACTTGTTCCCAATTTTTTACAATACTTCCTGAGTCTGTTAATGCCTTAGGATTAGTTCATTTGCCACCAAGTAGCCGGCAGGTCTGGCATAAACTCTGTAAGCCATAAAGTGAACTATACATCCAAGAAGTGAGCAATTATAATCCAATGATTAAATCTGGATATGAAAATAATGTCTGTGATCACTCTGTCACTTAATCTGCACAACTGTGTGAGGTAGTCAAGGCAGGGTAGTAGAAAGCTATCGCCACAATGGTGCTATTTAACAAATAACCACAAAAATCTCGGTGGTCCACAATATCAGCATGTATTTTTCTTGCTCATGAGTCTTCAGGTCTGCTGAGGCAGGTCTGTTTCAAGTTTCAATTCAATATCAAAATGTATTCCATGGCCCAGGATAAAGGAGCAGCAGCTACCTAGAATGTGTCCTCTTGCCCTCTCAGAAGGGCAAGTAGAAGGGCACAATGCCACATACACTTGGTCCACTGTCACTTGCATTCACTTTCCACTGGCCAAGAGGCATAGCTGCCTGTGGCTTCCACATACATTCATTCCACTACTGATTTAATTGGTCTTTGTGAAAATTCAACATAAAGTAATTTAAAGCTGACAAAAGTAATCAATTGAAAGGTGATAACTTATAGATCAAAATTTGTCCCTTCCTCACAATGACAAACACCTTTAAGATTCATTCTGCTTTTCAAAACTCAAATTTATGAGCAGTTTGGGGGGAATTGCCATTGGCATTTTGTAAAGGACATTGTGCCACCGGGTCTTTCTGAAGAAAATTCCAGGTGAGAAATTTCTTTAACCTTAAATCCTAGGAAAGATCTTGCTTCTTTTGAACAATTGGTGTGCTCTTCCCCACCATAAGGACTGTGTAACCATGTTGCCATTTTCCCTTTGAGTGCCAAGACCTTCAGAGTCAAATTTTCACTTGTAACAAAATTAGAGGGTCTTTGTAACCTGCTGAATTACTCTCTGGATCCTGCCATTCTATTGGAATTTGTCTCTAACGGGCTTTGATTTTGTTGTTGTTGTCATGTATAATGTTGGATAAAATATTTGTGTTTTTGTTTTTCTATGAACCATAACAAGTCTTTTGTGGAATAAGGCAGGATAGAAAGAACAACAAAACAAATAATTAAGTGAAGCTGTGCGCTGTCAGGAACCCCTGATTAAGAGGAAAAGCAGCTCGTCTGTTTCTCTGCTCTTTAGTTTTATCAATTACCATTGGTAGAAGGATATTCTGTTTATAATCAAAATTAAACTAAATCTTTGGAGATTAGGTTTTCTGAAAGAGCTTAAGGGTAGGATCAAAGGGGATTGAGCACATTGTCTCTAATGCTGCCCTGGCACTGTCCCCCTCTCTAAGCCTCTCCTCCCTCCACCCTCCAGGGTGAACCCACAAAAGGACATGAGCTTCCCCTTCTGCTGTTAATTCCTATCACTGCGTCACACGGTGGGTCTGGTTTAGATAGCTTCAGTCACCAAATTTGAAAATAAAAGACAACAGATTGAAGCAGGAGCAAAAAGATTAAGCAAGTTAGTGTAGGGCAACATTTGATTACATGCCTATAATTTTAAAAATCAAAGTGAAAATATTTCCAATTGCAGAGTGGAAAGAAGTTGTGGTAGTTTTAAAGGGGCAATGAGTTGGCCTGCAGGCTTTAAGGAGAGGGGTCTTCCTCAACATTCTTGTTACCTTCCGTGGTTAGCGTCGATGAGACGAGAACACTGCAGAAGAATGAATCCTGCAAGTCTCAAAGGTATTGAATGATCTAAAAGAATAGGTTGCTTTTTTCTGGGAAACCAAATTATAAAAAGTTGAGCCTCCAGTTGACTATTAAATAAAAAGCTATCAAAAGAACATCTGTAGCAGAGTCTCTGAAATGAGGCCTTTGTCCTCTGAACGGATGATTGGAAATTGACGGGTTCCATTTCATCTCAACGCTGCAATTTTGCTCTTATAAAAAGGGTTGCTTTTCATTTCTAATATTTGTCATGTTTCTTTAGTGTCTTCCCATGTCCCAAAATAACTCAATAGAAAGAGCAGAGGGCGCCAAGTTTTTCTCTTTCAAACTTGCAGTGCTTACCTCTGATTCTCCCCTGACTTCTGGGTCTTTCATTTCCTTGAAATCACTGTAGAACGCTTATGTGCAGTCTTCGATAAGTACTGTAGTGACTAATTCTGCAAGCCTGACCTCCTGTTCTGGAGAAGCCCGAGCTCCCCTTCAGTATAATTTTGCAGAAACAGAGATGTCTTTCAGTCTTATTTGGTATTGCTTTAACTGGAAAAATGAGTTTTTCATCTTTAACAGAGGCCAGGAGAGCACACCTTTTACCATTTATCTCACCTATAATGAAAAAATGTCTACACCTGTAGACTGACTATGGGAAAGGCAGCACTGATGCTCTAAAACTTCATGTGTGCTGGGGTATACGTGCTTTTGAGAAACTGAAACATCAAGGCAGCTATATCTCTGCCTTTTGCAGAAAACCAAATAAAGAAATAAGTTATGCAAACCTAGGACATTTTATCTAGTGAGAGTGGCCTATTTTACTAATGTCTTTGTGTTAATATCAGATTAGCATAATCAGAGTTTGATTCTCCCTGCCTTTGGACAGATGTTACAGTCCATGGCTTTCCTAGTAATTTGGTAAAGTAGGGTACTAAACACATCACTGGAATATAAGCTGTGATGCTGTGGTTTTTAATCCAGTGAATGTGACGGGAGTCATTTGGAAGACACAGCGTCATTCCTTAACTGAACTGGCTTTTCATTTAGTAACTGGATCTGTGTTGTCCCAGTAGTCAGGAATGAAGGTAGTCAATATACCTAACTATTCCTATTGGCTAGCTCCCATTTTATTTTGGTGGAGAGCTAGCTAATACCAAAGAATCTAAAGTGGAAGTTAAGACTAAGAAGATATGAAGTTGAATGCTCTCAGAGGAAAACTCAGCTTCTTAACAAAATCTAATCTAGTAGGCAGGAGCTGTCAACATGATAAATATTCTAGACTCTAATATCAGTTTACATACCAGTACAGAAGAAAAAGAAATTATTCACACACTCAAAATTTGTTAAAATTATGTTGTTTGACTTCAAGTGACAAAGGCCTAAGGAAATTCAAAGTTAAGATGAAAACCTTGGGCTGAGCTTGACTCTGGGATCTCCAGGGACCTTCTGATGTGTCAATGCTACTGAAGTAATTACACCGCCATGCATGAGCTCTCCCAGGTTCACTATTTGTGGGAACAAGTTCTTTCAATTAATCTCTGTGCCTTAGCTAACTCCAAGTTTCATCTGGTACCAGGTGCATGCAGAAGCAAGGGCAGAATTTCAAATGGTACTGAATCTCAAATTGTAAGCTGGAATTGCCTGGATGGTAGGTAGTGTTTGCAGGGCAGAGAACATAGCAGCTTCAAAATCATGCAAAACTGGGTCCAATACCAGCTCTATTACTTTATTCATTCGTTTCATTCATTTACCAACTATTTATTGAATACCTACTCTGTGCTAGGGTCTCTGCTGGGCTCTGAACAGTTAGCTGAAGGTCAAACAGATGAGGTTTCATCACTGAAGCTTACTTTTTCTTTTTTTTTGAGTCAGGATCTCACTCTCACCCAGGATTGAGTACAGTGGCATGATCATGATGATCACGGCTCACAGCAGTCTCAACCTCCTGGGCTCAGGTAATCCTTCCACCTCAGCCTCCCAAAGTGCTGGGATTACAGGCATAAGCCACTGAGCCCAGCCAAAACTTACATTTTAATGAAGATTGTACAGGTCAGGTTCCCCAGGAAACAGCCTCTAAGGTGAACATTTGTATGCAGAAAGTTGATCAGGCCGGGCTCGGTGGCTCAGCCTGTAATCCCGCACTTTGGGAAGCTGAGGTGAGTGGATTGCCTGAGCCCGCGGGTTCGAGACCCGTCTGGGCAACTTGGCGAGACCTCTTCTCTACAATAAATTAAAAAATTAGCCGGGCGTGGTAGCATGCCTGTAGTTCCACTACTTGGAAGGCTGAGTGGTAGGATCGCCGGAGCCCAGCAGGTTGAGGCTGCGGTGGCCAGGAGCGGCCACTCCACTCCAGTCTGGGCGACAGAGTGAGACTTCAACTCAAAAAAAAAAAAAAAGAAAGTTGATCAGAAAGGGCTTTCAGGCTTCACTTCTGTGGGGGAAAGGAAGGAAGGAAGACTGGGCTGCAATGCAGTCTCAGCAAAGGCTGCTGCTGACCCCGTGGGGAGTTCTGAAGCTGGGATAGCCCTTCAGAATGGTCCCCCATTGGGATGGAGGGGAATCCTCACCTTTGGACAGGTGCATAGGCCAGTCATTGGCTGTGGGCTGGCTAGGAATGCAGTATGATCTTGGGCAGGGGCTTTTACCAGCTAAAGAAAATTCTGGGAAAGAGCTGGCAGCTAAGAACTCCCAGTGGCAGCACCCCCAGCAACAGAGGGAATAAGTTCTTCAGCTTTGAAAAGAGATCTGATCAGCAACAGACATTAAACAGGTAATATATATATATAAATGTGTGCGTGTGTGTGTGTGTGTATATAAGCTAAAATAAATAAATAAAGCAAAGACCAGGGTTATTATTTTAGATAGGGTAGCTGGGAAGGCAACACGGAAGCAAGAGATGACATTTGAGCCAACTGAAGTGGACTGAGGACATAAGCCCTATGAAGACCAGGAAGTAGATTATTCAGCCAAAGGGAACAGCTGCTCAAAGACCATGAGGTAATGCAGACTTGGCACATTCGAGAAACAAGGAGGTCACTATGAACAGAGGGGAGGGAGCAGAGGGTGAATATGAGTTCCAGAAGAGTGGCCAATGGTCTGATGGTCAGGGCCACAGAAAGGAGTTGGTTTTAGTGCCAGTGTTATAGAAAACCACTGGAGGGCTTTCAGTAGAGAAGTGGAAGGACCTGGTTTTAAAACAATCATTCCAGGTGCTGTGTGTAAAGTTGACCGTGCAAGGTAATGATGGAAACAGAGAGAGCAATAGGAAGCCACTGTGTCATGTGGAAGAGACATGATAAGAGGTGGTAGGTGCAAGGTGTGGAGTGATTTGGTTTGAGATCTATGTCAAAGATAGCATTAAGTGGGACATGCATAGACTGGATGTGGGTTGTGAGAGAAAGAGAGCAGCAATCGTTTGAATGAATGGTCCTTTGATATACTAAGATACAGAAGACTGAGAAAGAAGGGGGTTTTTGTAGGTCAGGAATTCTGATTTTGACATATTGAAGTTGAGGTGCCTTTTTAAACAGGCAAACAGAGATGTCAAAAAGGAGAGAAATGTAAGTCTGGAATCCATGAGAGATAGTGGGGCTGGTGACATAAATTTGAGACTCTGGCATGTAACAGTATTTAAAGCCTACCTAGGAACAGTTAGTCTTAGAGAATAGGGTTAAGGATTGAGCCCTGTGATATTCCAACATTTAGAGATTGGTAGGTAAGGGGGGCACCAGCAGTGGAGACTGAAATGGCATGTGCAGTGAGACAGGAGGCAAATCCAGAGAGTGTGATGATTTAAAAGCCAAATGAAGAGTAAAATTTTTCTTGGAGGGAGCAATTGACTGATCATGGGATTTAGCAAGACAGAAGTCATTAATAGGAGCAGTTTCAGTAGAATAATGGGAATGAAAACCTGCTTAGAAAAGGCTGAGAAGTGAATGTGAAGTGAGATAGTGAAAACAATCAGTCTGGAAAATTATTTCAAGGAATTTTGATATAAAAAGGAGCAGAAAGCCGGGCTCGGTGGCTCAGCCTGTAATCCCGCGCCTTTGGGAGACTGAGGTGAGTGGATTGCCTGAGCCCGTGGGTTTGAGACCCGCCTGGACAAGCGAGACCTCATCTCTACAATAAATCAAAAAATTAGCCGGGTGTGGTAGTGCATGCCTGTAGTTCCAGCTACTTGGAAGGCTGAGGTGGAAGGATCGCCGGAGCCCAGCAGGTCGAGGCTGCGGTGGCCGGGAGCGGC
>CAUYQG010083579.1:0-18590 GCA_963574415.1 Tarsius wallacei
CTGTAGTTCCAGCTACTTGGAAGGCTGAGGCGGAAGGATCGCCGGAGCCCAGCAGGTCGAGGCTGCGGTGGCCGGGAGCGGCCACTGCACTCCAGTCTGGGCGACGGAGTGAGACTCCAACTCAAAAAAAAAAAAAAAAAAACCACACTGAGATACCACCTAACTCCAAAGAACTGAGTATCACATATTCTCCCTCATAAGTGGACCTTAAGCAATTATCATAATACAATAAGAAAGTGATTGGCAGTAGTGGGAAACTGCTGGGCTGGGCAGGGGTGCTGGGATTGGCAGTAGTGGGAAAGTGCCAGGGGAGGTGGGGCACACCTCATCAACAAGGGTATCTGCGTAATGACCATTTGTATACCTAATCCTGAATTGTACCCCACATCTTTAAAATTAAAGATTAAAAAGCATTGCCCCTTGTATTTTACTTTTGCAATCTTAGATACAAGGAGAAGACAAGCAATCTATCTTTCTATGCTTATATCTGCTATTTCAGGTACTGACTCTCTCTTTACACCTACTTGTTGAACGCAAGGAAGAAACATCTCATTTTCATTTTTGCCTTTCTTAAATACCTTACCCATGGATACATAATAAATAAGCTTATAGGGATTCAGAAATGCCTAGATCAGGATCAGAAGGTTAACTGGAAACCTGTGTATGGTGACATGGTGCTGACGACAGGAGTTTCTAGGATGACAATAGATTTATATATCATACATTTAAAAAAAATTTTTGTAAATGTTTGTTTCTCTCACAGGATTAAAGCAACATGTGGTTAGGAACTGTGTGTCTATTTTGTTCACGATATCTCTAAAATTTACCACAAAGAATTTGTTAAAAATGTATTTGTAGAATGCATCTTAAATAGTGAATTTTAAAAGTTCTTTAAATGTATATCAGTGGTAAAAAAATAATAATTTAATAGAATTGCCAGCAAGTCACAGCATCTAAAAGCAGAACATAGTACTTAAATTATCAAATTTAAATAGATGAAGAACTCACCTTTATTGAAGAGTTTTTTGTGAGCATATTATCCATTTATTTTATAGAACTAGCCTGATGGATAAGTAATGCTACTTTCTTTTTTGACTCATGGCTTTTTTTTATTTTTGAAGTCATATAAATATTCTGGAGATTTGCTCTGGGACACAAATAGTTGAAAATAGTTGGATTCTTTCTGGTCTTGCTTTTAAGATTTGTTAGGTCTCTGATCCATTTGGAGTTAATTTTTGTGTATGAAATAAAACTTTTTAAAATTTTCACTATGACATCTTACAGACATCTCAAAAAACATTCATTAGTTCAGTAATTAGTGAGTACACATTATGTGGCAAGATTATATATATGTTCTCTCATTTACACATAAATCAGAAATGTTTGCCTACAAGTATCATCAGATTAAAAAAAATTGCAGCTATGATAAGAACATTAATGGATGAAACAAACTTACACTACCTCTACCTTACATAATAAATATATCATAATTTTTCTAAGATTAATTTGGTTTTTAATGATATGCTTTCATGATACACGGTGTTAATATGCTGCCAATTAGTGACAAAAAGTAAAACTCAGATTATAAGCAGCAAAAATTAATGGAGGAAATATTTTCTTTCCAACATATCAATTACTTGATTATACTTTTTAAAAAATGAATCTTAGATAAGTCAATAAAGCTTTAATATAGAATGTTAAGTTAGTAAAAACAGTCAACCCACAATCACAAAAATATTTTCTCTGTATAAAATGGCATATCATATGTATACTAATTTTTTTGAATATGAGGTTATATTTCAAATATCACTTTCTCATTTTCACTGAATTATAACATATACTCATTTAGACTTATCTTTATATTCAAGGTATTCTTAAAAAAGTAGAATAAAATGTGATTTTTTTTCCTTTAAAAAAAATGACACTGAGAATTCTACCAATGGCTGCAATCCCTTTTGTGAAGCAATTAAATGCTGCCATAGAGTTTAAGAAAAGAGTACAAAATGAGTACAGCATTGATAACTTAAGAGCTTAGGCTCTGGAATCATATTTGTACAGCTACACCAGATGTGTGAGACCTTAGAACCCAACAGAATATAAACACTATAAAGGGTAGGGGACTTTCTGTTATGTCCACTACCTTGAATCTTCAATGTCTAGAATAGCACATGGTACACATAGTAGGTATTCAATAAACACTGATGGAATAAGTTAATGAATTTTTCTAAGTTTTATGGTAAGAGAATGACTAAAGGGTTTTTCTTATTACTTCATGGAAAGGGCAGATGAGCTAAAATAGGAAAGCTAGGAGAAGAGAAGATCAGTTCCCCCCACAGATATCATCCTCATAATTGTTATCATTATCATATTTCTATTACCAGTTTAATGCTAAGTTTATAGATAAGAACAGATCTTAAACTTTTCAAACACAAAAACTACATTTTATACCAGATTCCAGACAAGCTATAGGGCTTATGTGTGTTGAAACCTAATTGTTTGATAAATAAACTATAAATGATGTTGATAAATAAACTATAAATGATTTTCATAAACAGATTAAAGAGTATCCATGAAAGTATGATCTGATTACTTTTTATGGGAAATTTTTCCCCCTTCAATCCCTATTTGTAGGATAAGTTAAAAAGAGGTAACAATAAAATAATACAAAGCTACATAGAAATAAAATTATCATGAGATTCAATATCTAGTATATATTATTTTTTAAATCTTATAAGGTATAAAAGTAGACCTGAAAAAATTGAGAGATTATATTTCAGTAGAGAAAACATAATATTACAAAAAGATACAAAGATTATCTTATTAACCTCTAAATTTAAAGTATCAAGTTTGTTTTAACAAGTGGGATTAGTAGAGAATCATTCTAACAGTCAAAAGTGCAAATGTATATAGATTTATAGAACTGGGAAAATTTCAGAAGGATGATTTATCATTATGGTCTATAAAAGATCCAATAATCCTCACCCTCCTATGAATCCCATATTCTATTTCCCCTCAAAAATTGAGTGAAAAGAATGCACATCAATGGGAGGAAGAGGCGAGAATGATGAATCCTACCTCAGTTGAGGCCTTTTAATGTAAAAGTTGGGCTGTTCAAGAAACCCCCCCACAAATCAGCTCTATTTTAGTATTGTTGTTAGTATCTTTTTCATCCGCTTTTTGATTTATTATTAGTTCTCATTATGTATTATTAAATCAATACCTTCTTTTTTTCTTTTCTTTTCTTTTCTTTTTTTTTTTTTTTTTGAGTTGGAGTCTCACTCTGTCACCCAGGCTGGAATGCAGTTGGCCCCCTCACAGTCACCCCAGCATTGACCTGCTGAGTTTGGCGATCCTTCTGAATTAATGACTACTTTAGAAAAAGTTAGGCAGTAAAATATCCATGAACAATTAAGTCAATTCTCAAGTGTCAGCAAGATAAAGTGTTTAAGTCAGAAAAAGTATAAAATAGACCCTAGATTATAAGAAATTTACCAAACTAAATACTGTCTCTTGGCAACCATGAATCTCAAAAATATATGATAAATCTTAAGGTAATTAAAAGACTAATTTTTTTAAAATACCCTTTCAAAAGCAAGTCATGTTTAATATAAATAAGAAAAAATAAAATGAAAGAATTGAAATGAAATCACAGGTAGAAAGAGACTAGGTTCAAATTAGTTTCTGAACAAGTCCAAGGACACTAGTATACAAGAAAAGAGCCAGGTACTAAATTTTAAATAGATTTACATTGTCCATGTTCTCTCTGCCTCTGAATATTTGAATCCAATAGAACCTGGTCGAATTTTACCACTTGATAACACTGAAGCAAAGAGCACGCTAGATTCTTCACCAGTAGCTTTATTATGGGTAGGGTATGCTATTCAAATTATAGGTGGAATGTCTGAAAATATTCCAAAAGAAAAACTAGAAAGTACTAATGTTGATTGCAAAAATACAGCATTTTCTGGTTTCACCACTACAGCTTCAACTGAACATGGATAAAACAAGAATGCATTCCATGAAATAAGCAAATCTGTTACTCAACCTGATCAAGATATGAGAACATTTTCACTATTTCTAACTATGTTAAGTGTTTTCAGACACTATTTTAATTTCAAAGGAGCTGTCCTCTTCTAGTTCACAGTGACCCAAGCTGTTCGAAAAGTCTGAAAAATGTTGGCCAGGCACAGCACTTTGGGAGGCCAAGCTGAGGCAGGAGAATTGCTTGAGGCCAGGAGTCTGAGACCAGCCTGGCCAACATAACAAGTCTCTGTCTCCACCAAAAATAACAAAAATTAGCCGGGAGTGGTGATGGCACTTGTAGTCCCAGCTACCCAAAAGGCTTGAGGTGGAAGGATCACCTAAGCCCAGGAGGTCAAGACTGCAAGATCATGCCACTGCCCTCCAGTCTGGGTGACAGAGCCAGACTCTGCCTCAAAAAAAAAAATCAGTAAAATGTTAAAATTATAAATTACATGGCAACCCTGCTTACATGGGCAAACAACAACTGACAAAGGTAGCTGGCCAAAAACAAAAATTTTTTACATACATTATCTTACCAACGCTCAAATAATGTTATCACTTTGTTGTAAGGCCTATTTAAATTTTCATCTAGTACCAATACTATACTTGAAGAAAAATCATAAATCAGCATGATATAATTTAATCCTTCAACCTATACTATGTAGTTGAATTTTTTTAAACAATTACATAATAATAACCTGCATGAAAAAGTACAATGAATAAGTCTACTAAAATAATTCTATTTTTCTGTGCCAATAAGATACTAGTGTAACTTTAATTTTCATTTCCCTAATGCCTAATGATGTTGAGCATCTTTTCATATGAATATTTGTCACCCATGCATCTTCTTAGGTGGAATGTTTGTTCAAATTTTTTGCTATTTTTCAAGTGGACTGTTAGAATTCCTACTGAGTTTTGCAAGTTTTTCTATATATCTGGATACAAGTCCTCTATCAAATATATAATTTGCAAATATTTTTCTCTCTATGATTTGTCTTTTATTCTCCTAACAGTAATACTTGAAAAATGGAAGTCTTAAATTTTGATAAAGTCTAACTTATCAATTGTGAGTTGTGCTTTAGAAATTACTGCCTAACTCAAAGTCACAAAAATGTTCTCCCATATCTCCTTCTATAAGCTCAAAAACTTTAGGTTTTGTATTTAGGACTGGAATCCATCTTGAGTTAATACCTGTAGATGAAGTATGGATACAAGTTCACTGTTTTGCATAATTTTGTTCCTGCACCATCTGTTGAAAAGACTATTCTTTCTCTACTAAATGTATCCAAAAAAAATTCATTGTTCATATATGTGTAGGTCTATTTCTAGCTTCTCTGTTTCATTGATCTGTTTGTCTACCTTTACATCTTGATTACTATGATAAGTCCATAATAAGTCTTCAAATCAGGTAAAGTTATTCCTCCAACTTTGGTTTCTCTCGAAAATTATTCTTGCTATTCTAGATCCTTATCATTTCCATATGAATTTTAAAATCAGTTTGTCAATTTCTAAAAGCCTGCTAGAATTTAGACTGTTAACTGTGTTGAATCTATAGATCAAATTGCGAAAAACAGACATCCTAATAAACAATATTAAGTCTTTCAATTGATGGGCAAGATATATTTATTTACGTTTTCTCTAATTGTTCTCAACAGTGTTTTGTTGTTTTCAACATACAGATTTTCATATCCTTTGTCAGACTTATCCTGAAGTCTGTCATTCATTTTATGCTATTATAAGTGGTATTTTTTAAATTTCAATTTCCAATTGCTTGATGCTGATATCATACATAGAAATACAGCCAGGCACAGTGGCTCATGCCTGTAATCCTAGCACTTTAGGGGATAAGGCGGGAGGGTTGCTTGAGCCCAGGAGTTCAAGACCAGCCTAGGCAACACAGCGAGACCTCAACACTACAAAAAAATAAAAAAAATTAGATGGTGTGATAAGGCACACCTGTAGTCTCAGCTACTTAGGAGGCTGAGGCAGGGGGATCACCTGAGCCCAGTAGGGTAGGTCGAGGCTACAATGAGCCATGATTATGCCACTGCACTCCAGCCTGGGCAACAGAGTAAGATCATGACTCAAAAAAAAAAAATCAAACAGAAATACATTAATTTTTATACATTGATATAGTGTCCTGAAATCTTACTAAACTCCTTTATTACTTCTAGTAGCTTTTCTTGAAAACTCAAAATGAGATACTACTACCTACCTACTAGATTGACTAAAATTAAGAAGACTGACTATAATAATTATTGGCAAGATGTAAGAAAAGTAGAATTTCTGCACACTATCAGTAGGAATGTAAATATTACAACTACTTTGAAAAAAACCTTGACAATTTCTTTAAAAGTTAAATATGCACCTACATATTTCAGATATTTCACTCATAGGTAATTATCAAAGAGAAATGAAAGTATGTGCTCATACAAAGATTTGTACATGAGTGTGCATAGCAGCTTGATTTGTAATACCTAAAGGCGAGAAACAACCTAAATGCCTACCAACAGATGAATGGATAATCCAACTGTGATATATCAGTGGAAAACTATTCACTAAAGAAATAAGCTACGAATACACTCAACACTGATGAATTTCAAAGTAATTAAGCTGGCTGAAAGAGGCCAAACAAAAATACACATGGAAAGTGTGTTTTTCCATTCACATAAAACTCTTTAACATGGAAAGTAACTTACAGTGACTAAAAGCAAATGAGTAAATGTTTGAGATGTTACCAAGGGGCATGAGGAAACTTTTTTGGGGGTGATAGTCATATTCACTATCTTGATATTGGTAATGGTTTTATGTCAAAACTTACTAAATTGTGTATTTCCAATATACAAAGGGGACCCCCCCCCAAAAAAAACCAGAATTATTTTTTGGAGGGTGGGCACCTTGTAGTACAAGTTTCCCCAGCTAGGTGAGTGTTCTAGGAACCCATGGCATCAGTGCACCAGCAAGCATTGTTGTGAGAGGCTGCGTTCTGCTTCAGTGAAATTTTTTTGGAGATTGTTTCAACACATTTGCCCATTTCATGACGGGTGATTTATGTGTGCACCTGCCCATACAGTGCTGAGTGTTCAGCAGTTTTTGGCCAAAAACGTCATGACCCCCTGCTCTACCCTTTCTATTCACTTAATCTCGCCCTGAATGACCTTTTGCTGTTTCCTGGATGAAAAAAGTCTCAAAGAGAAATGTTTTGCCGATGTGGAAGAAGTGAAACAATAAATGGCAGAAGCACTAAAAGGCATCAAAATTGACGAGTTCAAAAATTGTTTTGATGGTCCAGTAAACATCTTTCTCTAAGTTACTGTCTCTCATCTCTTCCATCTCAGCATGGAGTTCATCTAACTCATCCTCAAGACAGTCATTCACGCTCAGAGCTCAGCTCCTCCATCTCTCACAGCAGTTCCTTTTCCTCCGCCACCTGCAAGAGCTGGGGCTGCTCATGGGACCGGGCTCCTTGGGGGGCCTGGGGCCTGACTGTTCAGGCAGCACATGCCCCCAGGCATCCTCCACTGAGCTGGATCCCAGGGACCCCGAGGGAGGCCCACCCAGGCTACTCTGGACCTTAGGAACAGGACCAACGCTGGCTGCAGCCAGGAGCACAGGACACACCCTTGTCAGGGAGGATGTGGGCAGGGGCTTTCAGAACACTGACACAGAGAGGGTGGTTGTGATGTCAAAACTGATTCAGCCTTAAAAAACACATGAGAGTCGTACTTTTGTTTTGATAAACTACTTTAATCAAACCATTGGGAATTGGGTGATGAAGGGAAGTATTTATTTTCCTAGTTTATATGTCATGTGAAAATTGTCTCCAAACGTATGTGACTGTATGCAGTTGTGCGGCAGTAAAATAATTTTAGACTGAAACTTTTGCCACAGCATGCTTGTATTGTTTTTTGTTGTAACACTGGAGTGATGTTGGCATTCAAGCTAAGCGTTTTAATATTCCATTAGTAAAAAGGGACAATAAAGGAAAATGAAACTTCTAGTAGGTCAGGAGGATCTAAAAGTTTTTGCTGTTGACCACGGCAACTGTCTATGCAGACAATACTGCAGCCACTGCAGGTAAATCGGATGCCCCAGATGGACAAGCTCAGAGGCCCTCCTCTTCTATGACCCTACACAGACGTGGTGCCAACAGATAAGTGTATTTTTAGTTCAATGATGTTGAATTATAAAGCTCACATTTTTGTTTAAAATAAAAATGGTTTACATATATACTGCTTAATGTTTAAACCAAACTAAATAGTTTAATGTAATCTTTATAAACTAAATTAATCCATCTTTGCTTTTCCTAAATGATATACTGGATTAGAACATCTGTTTTACCATCTAATGATACAAAGTTTTTGGTTAGTATCTAATGTATTAACATAGAATTTCTACATTTTAAATATGTAGAATAAAGTATAACTGGAAAGTAAGGTGGCAGCAGAGCAGCCCAGGTGACCTGGAAACACTGCTGTACAAAATACCTGACATGCAAGAGAAAGGCCCGAGGGCAGGTGTGGGCTCTGTGTTTACTGCTATATCCCCAGTGCTTCAGAAAGTGCCCAGGACTGGAATTGCTCAATAAATACTTACTGACCAAAAAAAAAAAAAAAAAATTGAGCAGTGGAAAACTATCTCGATAGGTGTATTTCATCAAACGAAGAGTACTTCGAAAGTGACTAAAGTTTAAACATGTAAGAATGCACATGTTTCTATAAGTAAATTCTGGGGATTTTTTTGGTCTCCTCTCATATACAGCTTATTGGATATCACATACCTCAAATTTTTAAAAAATAGGATATGATTATAATTGTCACTAGGTATCCAGAATATACTTTAAAATTTAACGTATAATTTACATAACATGAAATACTTCTTTTTAAAGTGTATAATTCAGTGGTTTTAGTATACTGACAAGGTTGCGTAACAGTCACCACTGTTTAATTCTAGAATGCTTTTATCACCCCCAAAGAAATCTGTACCACTAGCAGTCATTCCCCTATCCCAGTGCCTTGGAATACACTTGATTTTCAGATGACAATTTATTTCACCTGGCCATCCCAATGCAAGCCACAGAACCTTTCAAGTTTGAGAAAATGCTTCTTAACAAGTTAACCTTTAAGGCCTGTGGTATAAACACTGCTACTCTTGATCATTTTATTCTTTCTAATGAAATCCTGTCTATGCCATACCACCCTGAAGACCTGATCTCCTCTGATCTCAGAAGCTAAGCAGGGTAGGGCCTGGTTAGTACTTGGATGGCAGAACCACAGTCATACTGATAAAGTCATTTACCATCTTGGAGATGATCCAATCATAGAAATGTCACTTAATGTACGTGTGCAATTGCAATAGTGACTGGAAAATTATTGCTTTTATTCAAATATTAACTCCAATTGTAGAAACTTTCTTTTTCTCTTGGTTTCGCCTCATTAGCTATCAGTGTCAGGACTAGTCAACATTCAAACACAGTGGTAAATGATAAAGAGAAGATGCCTTTGCAAATCAAATACTTGTAATTGGCAAAGCTTTAAAAATGTAAATTGTGCCTTGGGAGGCCAAGGCAGGAGGACCACTTTAGGCCAGGAGTTTGAGGTTACAGTGAGCTGTGATCATGCCACTGCACTCCAGTCCAGGAAACAGAGGGGAAAATTTTTAAGTTAATACAATCCACTTTGAAATAATTTCACCATGAAGTATACTTTCTCAATCACATTTTTAACATTTAATATTTATAAAAACTTTGGGTAAAGTTAACACCAGAATGGAAGGATAATAGTTTACACTCTGCCTTGCACCAACTCAGAACATTATGATCTATACTTCTGCCCATCTTTATTTTTAAAAAAAGACATTTGTATTACAGGGTCTGTTGATTCTAGAAAAGATGATAATCATAATCAAAATTTAGCTATTTTTTAATATGAAGGAGTGTCAGTGGTGACAAACATACATCGTAAGTCTTGGAATAATCTGTAACTGTGTTTAATGATTCTATTATTCTACAAACTAGTTTTGGTTCATAGAAATTAAATGTGATAGAGCAAAATATAACAGCTGATACTAGAATTATTACACTCCTATGTTTAGAACATACTGTGAAAACAACACTCAAGCATTACTCATTGCTTAAAATGTTAACTTTTTTTTGAGACAGGGTCTCATTCTATCGCCCAGGCTGCAGTGCAATGGTGTGATCCGAACTCACTACAGCCTTAAATTCCTGGGCTCAAGTGATCCTACCAAAATCACAAGTAGCTAAAACTATAGGCGTAAGCCACCACATCTGGTTAATTTTTTTTTTATTGTTTTATCTTAATTTTAATTTTTTGGAAACAAAGTCTCATTCTGTTGCCCAAGCTGGTCTCAAACTCCTGACCTCAGGTGATTCTCCCACCTCAGGCTTTGAAGTAGCTAGGTCTACAGACATGAGTCACCACACCCAGCTTAAAAATTTAACTTCTTATATAATATATTCCAAACATAACAAATTACAAGTTATACATATTCCCAATAATGTACCTCAGTAAAACCTATATTTGAGAATTATACAAATAAAATGTTGTTGAAACATGACTTGTGAAGGATATTACATTTCCTTGATCAGTAAAAAACATAAAATAAGTATTACAATATAGCATAATTATATAATTGAGAAGTAAAAGCAAAATTCAGAAAGAACAAGTAATGCACATTTTTCTGATATTATTTTGGCATGACTACTTTCAAATCACAACACCAAAAGTCAGCAGATTTGATATTTGAGATGAATATAATCAAAGACTTCAGAGCCTATAAAAGTACACAAATACCACTAAATATATCCACCTCAGAAAAATTGCTGGATACCCAATGAAAAAAAAAAATCACAAAGCCTCATTAAAACACAGGTGCTGGGCAGTTCTTTGTGCGTTCACTAACTATTCAAAATTTTGCCTGAAAAATTAAGGAAGGCTGCATCATGGACCTTGCAGCTTGTTAATCATCAAAATCATGAGCACTACACCCCTTGAGTGTCAAGGGCCTGCAATAAATGTCTGAGAAAATAATAAACAAAAAATGAATTACCTAAATCTTCTAGGCATAATAGCAACATGAGATTTGGCACCTAAAAAAACAGCATTTTCTCCAGGGTATTTCCCATAGAGAATAGAAAAGCTAACTTTACACAACCTGTACACAATGTTTAGAGCAGCTCTATTCACAATCACTAAAATCTTGAAACAACAAATGTCTTCCATCAGTCAATCAATAAACAAACTACAGTACATCCCTACAATGGTATTCCATCAAATACAAAGTAACAAACTATTGGTATACCTCAAAACTTGGATAAATCTCAAAGGTATTATTTTAAATACAAAAAACCAGCCTCAAAAGGTTATCTACTTTATAATTCTATTTATGTGACATTTGCAAAAACTCAAAACTACAATGATGGAGAAAAGATAAAAGATCAGTGGTTGCCAGGGTTAGGGGAAGAGGGTGAGTGACATCATGAAGGGATAATGAGGGAGTATGGGTGGGGGTGGGAGAGTGACGGAACTTTTCTGCATCATGTTCTGTGGTGGTTACAGGAAAACAGGCCAATTTTACTGTATGATAATTAAAATAAATAGCATTTTCAAGAAATCAACTGATTTTACCCATTCTGAAAAGTGTGACAATGTTTTATACAGCCTGTTATCTTAAAAATTTACTCAATAGTATTTCTTAATGGTGATAAGAAAAGTCAACAAATCAAGTGACTTAAAAATCTTTAAACATCTACTAGCCTTGTAATCAAAAACGGACTTACCAAGTTCATTGAGACTCTGAGCAGCTTTTGTTATCTCTCTACTTCCCCCCTGCAGCTGTCCTTGGAGTCTCTTACTGAGATACAAGATGCGAATAATTCTCCGAAGCAAATCACAGGCAACCTGTGCAAATATCACAATGTTAAACAAGTATAGTTGATTCATGAAATTTTATCACTGTTAATATGTGAATCTAGCCATTCTTTCCAGATGCTAAAGATTCACTCATGCTTTTGTTTCCCATCAATCAGAAACCTAAATAATCACAAGTCTTTAAAAGCATCAAATCTTCTAGGGAACACACAGAAGTACTATATTTACATTTTACGATAAACTCCAATTTATCCCAAATGGAGAAACTTTGGGATTGAGCCACTGTGAGACCCAAGTATTATTCTCAGTCCTGAACCAGTTTTACTTCTCTAGGCCAGTGGTTCTCAGTCTTGACCAAACATTTAAGGGGGTAGGTTCGAAATGTTCCAATGCCCAGCCCACAACTCTGACCAATTAAATAAAAAAATCTCTGGGGGTGGAACCCAAGCACGTTATTTTTTTGCATATCTCCAGGTGGTGCCAATGTGCAGCAAAGATTGACAACCACTGTACGAGGCTGCTTAGCTGCCTACTACCGCCTCCTTTCACTTCCAATCCTGATTTCTCTTTCCTAGGTCCCTGTGACGGTAGTCTTAAAACTTCTCCCAGTTTTGCTCGTCCTTAAAGGATAAGTACACCCCACTTCAGTTTTCCTAATGGTTGTTATCACTAACAAATTATAAAAAAGAAAGTATATAAATAAATAAAACTACTTCACATACTTTCATTTCACCTCCTACTCTTTTTTCTTTCCCAGATCTAATATAGGTCTTAAGCTATGCAAAGGCTGAGATAAGAAACAAAGATTCATGCGACACTTTATTACAGAAGCTGAATTCACAGCAGTTGCCTGGAGGAGAGTGAGGTGTAGAACAGATGGAATAACCAACATGTAGTGATCTTCAGCCTCAGCAGTGATTACAAAGGAAAGAGACAGTCTAAGCTGCGGCATCACTAACAGTTTTGAATGGCCCTGAGGCTAGTTGAGAAGCAAGAACAACTCCTCTGGAAAGAAGAAAGATCCTAAATATGGCAATAAGAATTAAAAGCTCTGAGAAGATCCGGTCCATAAGCCTCCAGTTACAAACATTCTTTTATGGGTGAAATTCATACATACACACCAGAGCCATACACAGCCGCAAGCCACACAACATGTATGCATATATCACACAAATATAACCATAAACATACAATCAAACATACAATGTTTACAAACATATGTAAGTTAAACATGTTTGACTGCTTTTCAGAGAAACTAGCCTTAAAAACTAGTACTTAAAATAATAAAAGAATTATAAGAATTTCCCCTATAAAAGCTGAAGTCTGAGTAGGAAGCTAGAAAAAAATAAAAAACAAAAAAATTTCCCCCTGGAAACTGATGATTTGGATATCTTTATCTTTTAATTAAATTCTATTTATTTTCAGATTAGATAATACAAGCACATGATTCAAATTCAAGAGATAAAAAGGAATAACATCACAAAGATACCCTTGAATCTCTATGTCCCAACTATGCACTTAACAAAAACAACCACTGTTATCAGTTTCTTGCTTGTCAGAATTGGTATTTTTAGATAAACAAATTGGAATGTAGAATCACTAGCAGCCACTTCTCTGAGATTCTAAATACATCATAAGGAAAAAATATCAGATCTTACTCTAACATGATCACCTAGAATGTCCTTCAGAATTCTCTAATCCTACCCAACAAAGGGTATGCCCTCAAAACATGCTATCTTTGAGTTTATTTCCAATGTTTTTATTTTGTTTTTCAATAAAAGCAAGTTTATATTCAATGACTCTCAAAGAAAAACACTTATGTGAATAGCTTTTTTAAAAGCATAGTACTTTTAAACAAACATATTTTGCTACAATTGAACTAACCCCAGAAGTTTGTTCATAACTGCTTACAAACTCTGCTGAAAACATGAAACCATTTCAGAAAATATATGATAAGGCAATTTATCCCATTTTCCTTTATCTAGTATTGAAAATAATTTTTTTTTTTTTGAGTCAGTGTCTCACTCTGTCTTCCAGGTTGAAGTACAGCATATGAACACAGTTCACTGCAACCTTGACCTCCTGGCTCAGGTGCTCCTTCCATCTCAGCCTTCCAAGTAGCTAGGACTAAAGCTACAGCCAAGTACCACCATGCCCAGCTAGTTTTTATTTTTATTTTTATTTTTTATAGAATCCAGTCTTGCTATCCTGTCTAGTCTGGTCTTGAACTGCTGAGCTCAAGTGATCCTCCCACTGCAGGGTCCCCAAGTGCTAAGATTACAAGTGTGAGTCACCATACCCAGCCTGAAAATGATTAGGCTCCAACTCAAACCTGAAATTTGTGGTAGAATAAATGAAAGTTTTATTTCATTGAAAGTATAAAATATCATTGAGAGGCTGAGATATAAAATGTCATGGTTCTTCCAAGATTTTACCCATAAAATTTCTTGAAAAACTTAAAACACACCTTAGGCCTGGCACCTTTAATTCCAGCACTTTTGAAGGCTGAGGCAGGCAAATTGCTTGAACCCAGGAGTTCAAGACCAGCCTGGGCAACATAGCAAGACCTTGTCGCTACAAAAAAATTTTTTAAAAATTAGTCAGGGGTGGTAGCATGTGCCTGTAGTCCCAGCTACTCAGGATGCTGAGGTGGAAGGATCACCTGAGCCCAGGAAGTTAAGGCTGCCACTGCACTCCAGTCTGAGCAACAGAATAAGACTCCAACTCAAAAAAAAAAAAAAAGCACATCTTAGAAAAATGGCTTAAAGTAAAATAAGTAAATGACTACTGAATTTTATTGTGTAAAAATATAACTAAGGAAAAGGATGTTGTGCATACTATAAAATATAGGTTTTTGCTTTGGGTTTTGTTTATCTGAACAGGACACATCTATATCAAGTCTGTTTTTTAAAATACACTTCTAGATAGAGCTGAAAGAAAGTCTAATATGTTCTAGAGATGATCAGAATCAGTGAAGCCTGAGTGATGACAGCCTATAGATAACTACTTAATGTTTTCATTTTTAACAATCATACTTAATCTGTAACCAAGTTTTATTGGCTGCCTATTGTATAAAACAGTAGTTGTTATTTTATCTGTATTACTACAAGCACCAGCCTATACCAAATCTTTATCACCTTCACCTTAACACAGTGGTTTCTTGGCTAGCTTTCTAGTCTCTTACTGCAATCTACCTGTCAGATTTATCTTCTCAAAAATACAATTTTCAGCACTCCAGGCCTCTTTTTAATGAACTTTAGTGACTCTCCACTTTCAGATTTTGTTGAATCCTCTGAGAATAGTATTTAATAAAATTCTCGGTCAACAAGTCTTAGCTAATCTATAAGGCATCAACTCTTACCATTTCCCAATACAGCTGTGTCCTCTCCAATCAATTTCCTTTCCTTTCTTATTTTTTATTTTACTTTTACTATTAAATATAATACAAACATAGAAAACCACATTCAGAGAAACACAGCTAGTTGAACTAGGAACCAGCACACAGATGAAGAGAAAGAACCACATCAGCCACCAGAGAGAAGCCCAATCACAGCACCCCATCCCCCATTCCCATTCCACTTCCCCATCCCTCAACCAAGAGAACTACTATTCTGATTTTTACAGTAATCATTTCCTTACTTTTATTACTGAGGTATATATGCCTAAGTGCTAGAGTTTAATTTTGCCTATTTTTAACCCATAGATTCCCTCGCCATCTCTTTTCGTTGCAATTTGTTGAACATACCGGATCACCTGTCCTATGTTTCCCACAGACCAGGTTTTGCTGACTATATTCCCATCCTGTTTAACAAGTTCCTCTGCCTTCTACATTTCCTGTAAATTGGAAGTTAGAAGTGGGCAGCTTCATCAAATTCAAGTTTAATATTTTTGGCCAGATTAATCACTAGGAGGTGGTATATTTATAACACGTGTGACTTTCTCTTTTTTTGTGCCATTAGCAGTCACTGATACTCGATGTCAAAATTCATTAAAACATAAGAGATTGCAAAACAGCGATAATCCAATCATATCATTTTGTCTTTTTTTGCTAGCACATAAAATTTCTCTATAAAAATAAACTTTATCTCATCTACTATTTGTTTGCCTAGGGGGAAACAAGTAAAAATAAATACTTGATCTTTCCCTTGGTTTATCAGTTTTCAAAATGAAGGAGCAGTTTCCTAATATTCACCAGTTACGAACAATTAATTTGAGGGGGTTGTTTTGTTTGCTACCATTAAACTCATAGATTTAAACATATTGAAAGCTGTTACCTCTTATCCTAACATGCTTAAATTGTCCCACTTTGGCCACTGGCCAGTGCAAGCCTCCAAGAGTAATTAACTATACCACCACTTTGCCTGAGACTAAGAAGTTTCCCAAGATTAGGGATGTTTGATGGTAAAATGGTAAAACTAAGATAGTTGGTCACCCTAGGGCCTCTTCAAGTCAGTTCCTGAGTTCCTTTGTCATGAACCTATATTCGTTGATAGCTTCCTTGGTATACAGTATAGAAATGTTTCAGGATTTTATACGTTTCATGCCCCAGACCCAGAATCAAAAACTTCTCAAAGAAGCTCTAGTTTCTTTTAATAGAAAACAGCCTTTCAAGATCACATTCTGGGAACTAGGTTTGCTCATTTCTGGGATTTTTCTGTAGACATAACTAGAAAATGTCAGAATTAAAATATCACATAAATATTCATTTGATTTATTCCACAATACACATAAAACATCAGATTAACATACATATACATATGTACAAAAATATATATACATATATAAGGGCTATACTATTTTAAAATAAAATTAAAATCTCACACAAGTTCACACTGATACTTCCAATTAAAAATCAGAAGCACAGGATGTTTATTTAATTTTCTATCTTACATCTGTATATCATTTCTTCTACACTGAGACTTCTGATTGTCAAGGACATAGGAGATAACAAAATTAGAATAATGTGTAATTATTAATTTGCTTTGCTGCACACACAGAAAATAATATCTGATTAGCAAAACCAACACTACAATAAAAAATGATTGCAGAAAATAGTTTAAAATTTTTTTCACATTTGCTCTCTCCATTTTTTTAGTTGAATTCTATTTGTTTGCCAAAACATAGAGTCATTATATGCTATACTCTTCTTTACAACTCTCATTTAATCCTAGTTTTAATGCTTAACGCTAGTCTTTACATTGATGTTTTTCTAGTCATTTTGGTTGTCTGAAGTACACTGTTAGATGCCTGAGAAATAGCTCATGGGAACAATATTACCTGCCTTCTTGTAAGTTGATGGCAGTCTCTATACTTGAAAATCTGTTTGGCTGGTGTATCAATTATCTATCACTGCATAAGAAACCAACTCAAAACTCAACAACTGAAAATGACTTATTCCACAATCTGTGAGTCAAGAATTTAGGGAGGTTTCAAACGTTCCAAGTAGTGTCACCTAGGTTCACTCCCTGTTGAATTCAGCTAACAGCTAGGATGGTCTGGATGGTAGAAGGCAACTTCCCTCATATGCCAGGTGCCTCAGTGCTTCTCTACCTGTCTTCTCCACTTGGCTAACTTGAGCTTCCTCACAGCATGGTGGCTGGACAATGGCTTTCCCAGAGCAGAAATAAAAGCTGCTATGCCCTTTAAAGGTTAGACTTCACAGCATCATTTCTACCAGAATAGGTTTTTTGGTTTTGCTGTCCTAGATGCTCTATATGTGTTTATAGTGCTTGAGAAGATTAACATTTTATGCTGCTGTTGTCACTTCCTTCTTCATTCCTTCCTGATACATTCACTTATTTAGTGGATAATTATAATATCAGTAAAATAAGTTTGCATTCCATAAAAAAGTAGACAAAATTATTTGATGTATCAACTGAAAACAAAAATGCTACAAAATTGCATGATGAAAAATATGTACAGATAAAACATATACGTATTTTTTTAAAAAGGAAATTTTAGGCTTTCTCCATCATTCCATATTTTCCTCAAGCTTTCTTACTTATATGTCTTTGAAGTTAAAAAGTTAAAAATATAAGAGCTAAAAAACACGTATGATTTAAAAAGTTAAAAACTGAAATGATAAACAGTTTAAAAAGTTAAAACTTATGTCACAGGCATGTGAAATATATAAATAAAGCTGTTGTACATTTTTTTAACTTATATGACTAAAAGTATTAAAAACTTAAAAGAGCCAGGAGTGGTGGCTCACATTTGTAAATCCAGCACTTTGGAAGGCAGAGGCAATAGGACTGCCTGAGCCTAGAGGTTCGAGACCAGCCTAGGCAACTTGGCAAGACCTCATCTCTATAAATAAATCAAAAAATTAGCTGGGCATGGTGGCACACACCTGTAGTTCAAGCTACTTGGAAGACTGAGGCACAAGGATCACTTGAACCCAACAGATCTAGGCTGCTGTAGCCATGACAGTGCTACTCCAGCCTGGGTTACCGTGTGAGACTCTAACTAAAAAAAAAAAAAAAAAAAAAAAAACTGATGAAAGATATTTGCATCTGATATTACAGATCAGAGTTCATGGTTGTCGCACTTAGAAAATTCAATCACATTTACAAATAGCATCTGGAATCTAATAGATAAATTTTGCTAAGCCCATAAAAAAGTAATTCAAAAGAAGACCAAATGACAAACAAATAAATGAAAAAGGCTCAAGGAAAT
>CAUYQG010083581.1:0-12144 GCA_963574415.1 Tarsius wallacei
GCCCAGACTGGAGTGCAGTGGCCGCTCCCGGCCACCGCAGCCTCGACCTGCTGGGCTCCGGCGATCCTTCCACCTCAGCCTTCCGAGTAGCCAGAACTACAGGGGGCACTACCACGCCCGGCTAATTTTGGATTTATTGTAGAGACGAAGTCTCACAAAGTTGTCCAGGGGGGTCTCGAACCGGGGGCTCAGGCAATCCACTCACCTTGGATTCCCAAAGTGCTGGGATTACAGGCTGAGCCACCGAGTCAGCCTAGGTCAAAGCTCTTAATCCTAGTATATGAAGCTGCCTCCTTAGCTAGATACTGTCTCAATAAATCTGAGAAAATATATTTGATCCAAGGAAGCCATTAATATCCAGAGAAGTTTCTTGTACCCAATGATTACAAAGTTACACAACTTTGATATTCTTCGGTAATTATACTGAATAATATTTACTATATTATTTACAAAATCAAATATATACACAAGACATTGACATCTTAACTTACCTAGAAGAAATGCAGGCATCCACAAAAAATATCTTTATTTACCTATAATCACACTGGACTCTAAAGCAACTAAAGAGTGATTATTAAAAAGACAGATTTTTACAGAACTCACACCACAAGCAGTTGAATTCAATATTGATTTTCTTAATTTCCTTATTTAATGTAATGTCCTTATATACAGATGATTGCACAAAACAGTTAACTCTCTCTCCCCCTGTCCTAAACTCTACTCCAGGAATAATGCAACCAGAAAAAAAAAGTGACTATTGAAAATTCTATGCACAAGTTCCTTGGATATCAGGTAAATATTACAATGCATTAAAATCAATCTTTATCAACTAAATAATTGCTCCCACAATTTGAATCTCTGTGAAAAGTATTATTAATTAATGTTCAATATCTATCCAACATTACAGTGAAAATAATTAAATAACATTCATTTACTGAGCTGACTGGACACAGTGGCTCATGCCAGCACTTTGGAAGGCCAAAGTGGGAGAATTGCTTGAGGACAGGAGTTTGAGACCAGCTTGTGCAACAAAGAAAGAACCCTGTCTCTACAAAATGTAAATTAAGAAAATGAGCTGGGCATAGTGGCGTGCTCCTGTAGTCCCAGAGACTTGAGAGGCCGAAGTGGGAGAATGATTTGGTCCCAGGAGTTCTAGGCTGCTGTGAGCTATGATCAAACCACTGCACTCCAGTCTGTGCGATAGAGCAAGACTCCGTCTCTTAAAACAACAACAGTAGCAAAACATTTATTTACTGAGCATCGTCATAGTTTTTTTTTTTTGCTTCAAAAAGAATTTGTTTTCAATTATTTACTAGTACAAACCTTCCTCTCATATTTGGTTGTCATTGAAAACATAAAGTTTGCAACGATATATACTGCAACAAATTTGTTTTATGAAATGAGAGGTAGGATTTAAAATTGATAACAAAAGAAAGGGTTTGTAAACAGTAATGAAAGAATAAAATTGACTTTGTTTCTTTACAGGGCCAACATACTCTAGCATGTTCTGCGTGCTTACCATTTACCATGCACTCTTCTAAGTAAGTTGCAGGCATTAATTAAGGTAGTCCATATAACTCTTCTGAGATTAAGAAGTTATTTTCTCCACTTTCATGCATATGAAAATTCTGGCACAAAGAAACTAGATAATTGCATATGGTCACAGAATTAGTGACGGTGCATAATATCAAAACAGGTACATCTGGATACAAAACTCACACTAAGTAACCAATATTATATCCTAAAATTTAGCTTTGATATTCATTAGATCAATAGAGACCAGTAACATGGATGTAAATGTGTATTTTGATATGTCAAGTGATAACAGCAACAGTTGCCGTACATTTTTATTAAATGGTGTTATTAATCTAAGTTTTTTTGTGTGTGTGAATGAAGAACCCCTTTAGTTAATCAGTACCAGGGTAGTTGCAGGGACGCACAGTGGTACCACCCAGGAGGATTCAGATGAAAGAAGGTGACATGTAGGAGAAAAGGAATATGAAAATTCATAGGACAGACTAAGACCATTCTCACTAAGCCCTCATCTGCTCCAAATCCATAGATGAGGCATTATGTGTAATCTGCCAGACAAGGCAAAATCTCAGGTTAGAGTGTAACACTGGGCAGTTTAAAATGTCATGACATATGTCCTAAATTATAATTTTTAAAACCCTGGAAGAATGTTTCCCAAATTATTAAAAATGAGTAAATGAGGATAGGTTACGGCAATAATTTCATATTTGTTCTTTAGCTGTATTTGATTATATTTTATTATAATGTGGCGGTTTTACTTTTATAATTAAAAGTAAATAAATAAGATTTACTTACTGTAAAATAGAAATTATTGTTTTTATCATAAAATAAAAATGGTTTTAAAACAAGATAGCTAAAAATAAAAATGAGTGAAATGAAACATGAGTAAAAAATGAAAAATTTTAAAAAATATTGAAAAGTAATTAGAACATGATAAAATAATACAAATGTGTAAAAAAACCTGCAAAAAGATAAAATAAAATTCAAAAGATGAGGGGAAAATAGAAAGAAACAAAAAAAATTGAATATTAAAAATAAAATTAAAAGCACACCATTATTTATATTCAATCACTATTCTATAGAGATACACTGTAATGTTATTTTAAAGTTATTTATTTTATATAAAACTATAACATGTTTTGGGCATGCAAAGAAGTTTGTTGAAGTCTGGCTCATGGCTGAGAACATAGCTGCTCTTGAAATAGATTCCATAGCTCAGAGACTGCCTTAGAAGTGGTCCTGTAAGTATGAAGCCACAAAGGTGGGGAACTGGAAACACCTTCTAACTGTACGTATATTTCAACTTAACTTGTAATGAAGTAGAAGGTGATTCTGGGTTTAGAATACCATGCATGATCACAAATTCAAAAATGTTTTCTTTCCTGAAACACAAATTGTATGACATGGTCCCCACAACAGAAAATTGTGATACTGCTGTTTCAACAAATGAAGCATGTACAAGGGATCAGGGCTGTGAATACAAGGTCTTCAGGCCACCTGATAGGCAAGATAGAGGAGACACAAGTGGAATCTTGTCAACCCAATAACTGATTAACGAAATTTTTGAAAATTTAGTATTTGAATGGTGTGTGGCAGGGTCACCCAGGATTTGAACTTGACCTGCCAGTCCTAGCTTATAATACCATTAGCATACAGGATGATGGCTTAAAAAACTTTATTACTGAATTTGTAGATGACATCAAGGCTGTAGAAGAAGTAGTTATTACATTAGAAAAGTGAACCTGATCTTATTTTTGAAGACCTTGTGATATGAAGAGGCACTTAATCAGCAAAATTTAATAGAAAAACATAAAGTATCATGTTTTTAAAATAGTTGTACAGTGAATACATAAGAAGACATATATTAAGAAGAGGTAATATAACATTTGTATACCTAACCCTGAATTGAACCCCACATCTTTAAAATAAAATTTAAAAAAGAAGAGGTAATGTAAACAAAATCTGTATTTAGCTGACTGAATGTTAGTAAATGTTTTTCTTTTACTTAAAAAACTAAAAGAAAACACACACTGTATCAGTACTAAAGAGATTGCTAGACTACATTCATTAATACATTTCCTCAAATAATGGCTATGCAATGCAATGATGTCAAGAAATTCCTGTCATCAGGAAGTATGCAATACACAATAAAAAAATGCAGTAAAAGGGATAATTGCAGAGTCCCAGGTTTGTCTGAAGTAAAATAACCTGCTAATGAAGACATAGAAAAACATATTTTAAAAGAAATGCAATTTAAGTTGAACTTTGAGAAAGGAGTTTGATGTAAAGAGAAAAATACTGAAAAAGAATTGCAAAATTATCTTGCCAAAAGAATTATTTTAAACATTGGCAGTATTCTCAGTGGTAAATTAAAAAAGAATATTAAATAGAGACAAGATATTAGAAGGTCTTATAATATAGACTTAATATTATGGTTCAAAGAGCATTAAGAAATCTACAACGCTACACATTTTGGGCATGCATGCAGAGAATTTCACAGGTGAAGATTCAATAGATAATTTTTGATGGTGTCCATACAACCATTCTGGTTTTTACTTTCAGTACAGTTTTCAAAACATTACATGAGATATCCAATACTTCATTATAAAATGGAGTTGGTATTAGGTGATTTTGTCCAACTGTAGGCTAATGTAGGTGTTCTGAGCATGTTTGCTGGTGAATAATCAAGTAATGTTGTCCCATCGGTGTTCTCTCTTTCATTGCAAAAGCTGATTTATACTTTCCCAAATTCTTTGTGTGCAAAAATTCTAGATTATATTTCTCCAGAAAGAATCCTCTGTGCTAAATTTAGAAGGTGGACAAAAATGTGAAGTCATCTTATGGCTCATCCAGTAGTAGTGGAGAGAATCGGGGGCTTTAAAGAAAGTGACCTTTTGTAGCATCCTGAGGCCATTTCACTCCAAATTATTCACTTTCATGCCCTTAGAAAGATACGATCATTGTGTGTATTTTCCTGTGGCTCTTGGAACTTCCTTAATACTAGGAAAGTACATAAAAACCCTATAACTAGCAAAAAATTTTCCCAGTCCTTTCCCTCCAGCCATTGTATATATTGTGTGGAGCACTAAATTTCCAGTGTCAAATGACTCTCCACTTGAAGTACCTGTAATAATTTTTAGCTTATATTTTCCTGATAAAAATTCTGACCAGTATGATTAGTGGCATGAACCAATTGAATTTAAGCAAGATATTTCAAAAAGTATGGAAAGTAGACAATCAGAATGTGTAGAATTGGAATCAAGAGGATGAGAAATTAAGCTGAGATATAACCTTTAACTGAAAAAGGTAAATGATGTTTTTGTTTTTAAGATGCATAAGGGAAACAAGATAATCAAGGCTTACTCAATATTTCTTTTTCTTTTTTCTTTTTAAATAACCAAGATAGTTAAATGAATGGTCATTACATTTGCTGAGACAGGAAACTTCAGAAGAAACTACTGGTCTGATAGTAAGAAAGAAAGGAAAGGTGGCAGAAGAAAGTTAAATGCCATCATCCTAGGGACAACCAAATGCAATGAGAGAGAGAGAGATAGAGAGAGAGAGACACAGAGAGAGAGACAGAGAGAGACAGAGAGACAGAGAGAGAGATTATCAATATTCAAACTTCAAGGGAAAGACCTGTGTTAGAGCTATAGAACCCCAACAAGAGAAGGCAGAGTTTACCAAACAATCCGAAATAAAATAGAGAAGGGAGAAAAAAGCAGGTAAATATGCTTTCATTAAAATATATATAGAATATACAGTCTAAAACAAGGAGAAATTCACAAAGTATAGAATCCCAGCGAGGTAAATTAAGCATTATTTTTTGATTAATAATAATAATAATAATAATAAACTTAGATGTATGGATTATAAATTCAGTTGTGTTACATAGATATACCATGTAGTTGTGAAATCTGGACTTTTAATATAACCATCACCTGAACAGTATACAAGAAAAAGAAGCCCTAAACTCTTCTCTTCAATTTGGGTATGCTCTGATTCTCTAAAACCCATTTCAATGTTTAGCATAAAATTCAAGCTGAATAGTATGATTACATTTTCTCATAAAAACAACGTTTTAAAGTATTTTCTTTTGAATGATCAATATCAAGAGGTTAGTGGTGTCAATGTTTAGAAAAATTTCAGAGTCTTCATGAGAGTGGAGGCCAAATCGCCATGAGGTTGAGAGTGCCTGTAAGGTGAAGCAGAGGCAGGGAGTATATAAAAATACTTATGTGAAGTTTGACTCTGAATCAAGAAAAAGAAAGGTGGGAAGTGAAGGGAAGCCGGGCTCGGTGGCTCAGCCCGTAATCCCGCGCCTTTGGGAGGCTGAGGTGAGTGGATTGCCTGAACCCGCGGGTTCGAGACCCGCCTGGGCAAGCGAGACCTCATCTCTACAATAAATCAAAAAATTAGCCGGGCGTGGTAGAGCACGCCTGTAGTTCCAGCTACTTGGAAGGCTGAGGCGGAAAGGATCGCCGGAGCCCAGCAGGTCGAGGCTGCGGTGGCCGGGAGCGGCCGCTGCACTCCAGTCTGGGCGACAGAGTGAGACTCCAACTCAAAAAAAAAAAAAAAGAAAAGAAACTGATATAATTTTTTTAGTGTAATAATGATAACAGGGTTATAACTTCTTAAAATCTTCCTCAATTAAAGATATGTACTAATATTATTACAGATAAAATGAGGGTTCATTATAATATCTCTAAATTTGAGATGTTTAAAAATAAAGGTTTTAAAAAGAGAAAATAAATTAGAGATTAACAAAAAAATGTATACAGCCTCTGGTTACAAGAAGGGGAGAGACTGCTAGGTAAAACAGGTCATATTTTCTATACAGACCCTTTTACCAATTAAGGAAGGGCTTTCAGGACAAGGACACCGACAAGATCATAATCAGGCAGAGGGCAAGAAGGAAGAAGAAACCAGTCTGCAGGGGAACAATATGAAGTAGTTAATAAAGAATGCCGAACTCTGTATTAGAATCACTTGTAGATTAAGTCTTGGACAGCAGTTGAGATCCCAAGTTCTGGACTCAAGTTTCATACTGGCTTCATACTTACTGGCTGTGGGAACCGGGGCAGTTGCTTCCCTCACTGTGCCTCAGTTTCCTCACTTGTAATATAGGCATGATAGTGGTACCCACTCAATAGAGTTGTGACTGAAGTATTTAAAGTGTTCTTGCTGTATTTTATGAAATGTTTAAAGTGTTTGCAGTGTATTGGATAAAACCTAAGTTTGTATTTAAAATGTAAAACCATTTTGTGGCTTGTCTCCATGTTGTTAACTTGTTATTAAACTTCTTATGGCTGATGCAAGAATTTTTAAATTTTGCTCATAAACAACCCTCACAGCCCTGCACCCCACCCAGTGCTCTAACGGTTTCCTCCTTATCCGAGTATATTGTGTGCCCCCTTATCTAAGTGTACTATGTGTCAAACCCCAGAACATGTGTTTCATGTGTTTATCTCTGTAATGACTCAGTTTCCCAACTGCTTTTGCCTATAAAGACTCCCTGCAAATTTCATTCGTCGCTGAGAGTTTGGGAGGCATGAGCCCCCTCTCCCCCTCTCGACCACTGGCTTTAATAAAGGACTTATTAATTTGACCTTTAATTGGACTGGTTATCTGATTTCTAGCGATTCACATATAACATTATAAAATGAATTAATACAAGTAAAGTGCTCAAGCATAATCTAGCATATTTGTGGGTGCACAATAAAAGTTATTATTATTGTCTATAGATTTAAAATCTCACTCAGCTGATGCCCAACATCATTGATTATCAGAAAAATATAAATTAAGACCATAATGAGATATCACTAGATACTCTTAGAATTGCTAAACTTAGGCCAGACACGGTGGCTCAAGCCTATAATTCCAGCACTTTGGGAGGCCAAGGTGAGACAATTGTCTGAGCCCGCGGGTTTGAAACCATCCTGGGCAACATGGTGAGACCTCGTCTCTATAATAAGTCAAAAAATTAGCTGGGCATGGTAGCATGTGTCTGTAGTTCCAGCTACTTGGAAGGCTGAGCCGGAAGGATCGCCTGAGCCCAGCAGGTCGAGGCTGCAGTGACCGTGAGAGTGCCACTGCACTCCGGCCTGGGCGACAGAGTAAGACTTCAACTCAAAAAAAAAAAAGAATTGCTAAACCTAAAACATCTGGGCACATAAACTGTTGGCAAAGAGGAACTGGAACTCTTATATATTGCTGATGGGAATGTAAAATGGTATAATGACTTTAGAAAGCAATTTGGCAGTTTCTTGTGAAGAAACATTTACCCACAGCATATGATCCAGCAATTTTGCCCAAGAAAAAAGAAAACATATGTTCACACAAAGGCTTGTACAAAAATATTCATAACAACTTTATTTGTAGTAGCAAAAAAGAAAAAAGAAAATAATCCAACTGTCTGCCAACAGGTAAATAAACAAATCTTAGTATGTTCATACAATAGAATACTGCTCTTTAATTTTTTTTAATGAACAATGAACACATATAGCAACATGGATGAATCGCAAAACAGTATGCTGAGCTAAAGAAGCTGGAAACAAAAGATCCTGGATTATTGCTTTTGCATGAAACTATAGACAAGATAAGACTCATCTATAATAACAGAAAAGAGGTCAGGGGTTGCCTGAGACCAGGAGATGAATTGGCAGGGAACAGGCAAAGTGAACCTTTTGGGATGATAGAAATGTCCCATTTCTTCATTGTAGCAGTGGTTACATGGAAGCACATGTTTGTCAAAACTCACAGGACTGCACACTTAGAGTGGGTGCCTTTTACCCCAATACATTGAGGTACATTATACCTCAATAAAGTTGACTTTTTAAAATCCAACCAGGTAACTAAATGAATGTGTAATTCTGTATTGGAGCCTGAACCAGTGGAAGAAAGGAAGAAGAGAAGGAAGGAGAGAGGGAGGAAGGAAGAAGGAAGGAAGGAAGGAAGAAAGGAAAGAAAGGAAGGGTTTTTCTTCAGTTATATTGGACATTATTGGGACAACTAGAAAAAGTTAAATGGGGTCTGTGGAGTAGATAACAGTGTAATATCAACAGTAATAGAAATTCCCTGACTTTGATATTTGCACTGTGGATATATTTTTAAATGTCTTTGTTCTGAGGAAATATACACTGAAAAAAATTTTTTCTTTTTTTAGTTGGAGTGTCACTCTGTCGCCCAGGCTGGATGGAGTGCAGTGTCATGCTCACGGCCACTGCAGCCTTGACCTGCTGGGCTCAGGCAATCCTTCCGCCCTGGCCTTCCAAGTAGCTGGAACTATAGGCTCGCACTACCATGCCCGGCTAGTTTTTTAAATTTATTGTAGAGATGAGGATTTGCCAAGTTGCCTGGGCTGGTCTCAAACCCCTGAGCTCAGGCAATCCTCTCACCTCGGCCTTGTGCCCGACCCTGAAATATTTTAAATTTATTTTTTGTTTTAAAGATGTGGAGTAAAATTCAGGGTATGCACTGAAATATTTAAAGATACGTGTTGCGTATTCCTAATTTGAAAACTCAGATCCAAAATCTGAAACTTTTTGAGGACTGACATGTCACTCAAAGAAATCCTCATGGGAGAATTTTGGATTTTGCATTTTCAGATTAGGGATACTGAACCAGTAAATATAATGCAAATATTCCAGAATCCAAAAATACTCAAAATACTTCTGGTTTCAAGCATTTCAGATAAAGGACATTCAACCTGTAATGGAGTGACATGTCTGCAATTGTTCTCAAGTGATTCAGAGAGAGAGAGAGTGATAGAGCGATAGAATAATAAAGCAATTGTGCTAAAATTGCATTTGAAGAAGTTAGGTGAAAGGTAAATGGAAATTCTTTGTATTGTTATTGCAATTTTTCTATAAGTTATAAAAGTTTTTTAAAAATTAGTTTGAGCAAACTT
Organism: Tarsius wallacei; assembly: GCA_963574415.1. Lineage (NCBI taxonomy): Eukaryota > Metazoa > Chordata > Mammalia > Primates > Tarsiidae > Tarsius > Tarsius wallacei. The sequence goes on from CAUYQG010083581.1 coordinate 9,443, forward strand.
AGAGTAGCTGGGATTTTTCTTTTTATTTATTTATTTTTTTTTGAGTTGGAGTCTCACGCTTACGGCCACCTGTCCCAGTGTCGACCTACTGGGCTCCAGTGATCCTTCCGCCTCAGTCTTCCAAGTAGCCAGAACTACCATGCCCAGCTAATTTTTTTATTTTTTATTGTAGAGATGAGGTCTCACCATATTGTCCAGGCTGGTCTTGAACTCATGGGCTCAGGCAATCCTCTCATTTCGGCCTCCCAAAGTGCTGGGATTACAGACTTGAGCCACCACGCTCGGCCTGGGATTTTAAAATTTAGTTATGACTTTCCTTCACTAATACAGTGATGCAGTTGAATTGGGAACATCAAATGTTCATAACGTTTTGAACTTGAGGTAGAATACTCAAATAAGCAGTACCCCAGAACTGGACTAGAAAAAAATCACAGGGTCCCAATAAGACAAGAAACCAGTTGATCTCTGGTCAGGGTCTGAAGAGCCGCCCTATTCAATGAACAAGACTTGAGGACAGCAAACTCAGGAGTCAGTCATTTTAATTCAAGGTCTAGCTCTGAAGAGATCAAGCTTCTGTCTCCAAATTCCCATCCTGTCCCTGCTTTCTTAACTCCACTACAGTAGCAAGAGGACACTCTGGGGGCTAAGATGATACGGATGAGTAACTAAAGCAATGTAATTTTAGGAGTAATAAGAGTACCCATTATTTATAAAATATTTCGGTTTTCCTCTTTTTAAAATATATTTCCCAATTTACTTCAACTAGCATATATAGTTTTGTAATTTTTTTAAAAATCCCCACAGCATGCAAGTGACAAGAAGAGAAACCAATACCTTTGCCTTTCAAGAAAATAGTCTAGATAAAAACAAGTGTTGTTATTCCTAATGATGATTTAATATTAATTTTATTTTAACCAAAATAACACTTACAAGTGTTATAACAGTGAAAAAATGCACAAAGCTAGGAGACAAACCTACAAGAATCCTTTATGCATGTGAAAATAAGTTTTTTCAGAATCCTATGGAACAAATACGAATGGCTGAATATTGAGTTGAACCAAGGGAAACAAAACTTAAGTCTCATCATGTATCAATGTTATAGTTAGAATGACTAGCAGTTACAAAAGGCCTGTGGATGTCATAAATCGATGGTAGTGTCTGTCTGTGTAAGGAAAGGAGTGGCAGCCATTGTGATTGCTCATGGATTCTCAGTGTCTCTTCTTTTCTAGAACATATTGGTCAACACCTAAAATCCCATTTTATTTTCATGTAAGCTGTGATTTTCACCCAAGATGCATGATGTCTTTTAATAACCTTACAGAACTTCCCCTAGAATAATTTCATATTTTAATTATTGATACAAATAATAATTGCTATAGACAAAATGTATAGCAATCCATGATACTAAAAAATGTTCAAGCTTGAAAGAAAATTCTGGAATCATGAAGAAAAATGTTTTCAAAATATGTATCAGAACTGTGTCACACAGGGTAGTAGTTGAGTTAATCAGCATAATACAAAAAAATAAAATTATGTTTGTATGAACGATTTAGTAATATGGTGGTTAATATACAACATGTAGTAAGCAAGAATGTGGATGCTAACCCATGAAATCTATAAAATAAGTATTCATTGTCTCATCTTTCCTATTTAAAATATAGAGAATTAATTTATTCTACAATTGAAAGCCAGGAATTGATAGAATTTTTATGAGCATCTGCATTCTGATCATCATTAAACATTTCTTTTCTGAAGAAAAAAATCCTTTCACAATTGTATGAGGGAAAAAAAAAGATTTTCACCTCATGGGAATTTTCCACAATGTCTAACATGCCAAACATTTTTATCTTTTGTATCAATAATTAAAATATGAAAGTTATTCTATGGTAAGTTCTGAAGACTTTATCCAGCAGTTCTATATTTTCAAATGTTTTTCATCAGATTTTCTTACAAATTTAATACTCACTGTTACAAGCTTGCAAACACACTGCTTGTAGGTTCAAATTTATTGCATGCTAATTAATGGAAGACCTGCTCTGACAAATACAAACCAGTCAGTCATTCAAAACTTCTAGGACTTAAGATAAGCAGCAACAGAAAGTCAAAATGAATCTGTTATATTTTAAATCAATAAGTGTGTATTTTTAAACTTCCCAGTTTTAATTTCAAATATACTAAATACCAATAGATTTAACCCACACAAACCAAGGTTTGTTAAGGTTCTCAATAATTTTTCAGAGCTAAAAGTATCCAGAGACCAAAAAAGTTTAAGAACTGCTAAAGTAGAAATTAATTTTTCAGAGGTCTCTGTGTCCTTTAAAGATATTTAAAATCTCACTACCTAAACATTCAATACATATTTTTACTGTGTTATTTTGCTCATCAATAATCCGAGGTTAATCGACACTAGCATTGATGGCCCCTCTTTTAAAACGACTTGGCGCTGCAGTTGGTCTTTAAATATATATGACAAGCTGGGTTCGGTGGCTCAGCCTGTAATCCCGCGCCTTGGGAGGCTGAGGTGAGTGGATTGCCTGAGCCCGCGGGTTCAAGACCTGCCTGGCAACTTGGTGAGACCTCATCTCTACAATAAATAAAAAAATCAGCCGGGCGTGGTAGCGCGCGCCTGTAGTTCCAGCTATTGGAAGGCTGAGGCGGAAGGATCGCCGGAGCCCAGCAGGTCGAGGCTGTGGTGGCCGGGA
>CAUYQG010083582.1:0-10218 GCA_963574415.1 Tarsius wallacei
AATGGTAAAAAATATTTGCTATCTGTATGTCTGACAAAGGCCTAACATCTAAGATCTACAAGGAACTAAAAAGTGCCAAAAGGGAAAAAACCAACAGTCCCATTTAAAAAGTGGGCAAAAGACATTAATAGACACTTCTCAGAAGAAGATAACAGACACATGAAAACGTGCTCAGCCTCACTCATCATCAGAGAAATGCAAGTCAAAACCACATTGAGATGCCACCTAACCCCAGTAAGAATGGCCATCATTAATAAAACAAACAACAACAGATGCTGGCAAGAATGCGGAGAAAAAGGAATGCTTCTGCACTGCTGGTGGGAATGCAAACTAGTGCAACCTCTTTGGAAGACAGTGTGGCGATTTCTGAAAGAACTAGAAATTGACTTTCCATATGACCCAGCAATTCCCCTATTTGGAATATATCCGGAGGAACTCAAATCATTCTACAAAAAGGATACCTGCACACGTATGTTTGTTGCAGCTCTATTCACAATAGCAAAAACATGGAACCAACCATGTTGCCCATCGAAGCTGGACCGGATAAAGAAAATGTGGTACATATACACAATGGAATATTATGCAGCTCTAAAAAAGGACAAATAGATGGACTTCACAGCAACTTGGATGGATTGGGAGTCAATCATACTCAGTGATCTATCACAGAAACAAAGAACAGAGTACCATATGTCATAAATGGACCTTGAACAATTATAATACTATAAGAAAGGGATTAGCAGTAGTGGGAAACTGTCAGGGGAAGGGGGGTGGGATTGGCAGTTGAGGGAAACTGCTAGGGGAGGGAGGGGCATACCTCATCAACAAGGGTACCTGCATAATCAACATTTGTATACCTAATCCTGAATTGTACCCCACACCTTTATAATAAAAGAAAAAAAAAGATTTTCCTGTTTCTCTATTGATGTTTATTTGGTCTGCTATGCTTCTCACAGTCAGCCAATGATTTTGACTCACAATTCAACAAATTTCTGCAATGTTTTCATCAGTTCTGCTCCTGACCGCTCTGCATCAGTGACACTTTCTCTCCCCTCAGAAAAATGTTTTATTCATTTGTACACTACCATTTTCTTCATGGCTTTATCCTCGTAAACTTGGACTAACATGTCCCTGATTTCACTTCCACTCTTGACAAGTTTAACAAGAAATTTAATGTTTGTTTCTTCCTCTAATTAGAACTCTGACATTCTCACAACAACAGCTCTGATGGCCATTCCAGAAAAAGAGTATCAAAATTGCTTTGGCAGGTGGACTAGGCACTGGCGTTGGTGCATAGCTTCCCAAGGAGAATACTTTGAAGGTGACTGTAGTAATATTCAGCAATGAGATGTGTAGCACTTTTTCTAGGATGAGTTTGCGAACTTAATTGTCAGAACGTGTATATTCACTACCACAGTAAAGATACTATAACCACAGTGAATGAATAAAGCTCTATAATCATAATGCTCCTCATTGTTGTAATTTTATAACCATAATTATCTTCTCTTCCTACCACTTTGCCTAACCCCTGGCAACCACTAATATGGTCTCCATTGCTAAAATTTTGTCACTCCAAAAATGTTATACAAATGGAACCATATACAGATGGTCCCTGACTTATGGTATTTCAACTTAAGATATTTTGACTTTCCCATGGTACAAAAGTGATAACATTCAATAGAAACTGCACTTTGAAGACCCATACAACCATGCTGTTTTTCATTTTCAGTATTAAACAAATTACATGAAATGTTGAAAACTCTATTATAAAATAGGCTTTATGTTAGATGGTTTTGCCCAACTGTAGGCTAATGTAAGAGTTCTGAGCACATTTAAGGTGGGCTAGGCTAAACTATAACATTTGGTAGTTTAAGTGAGTTAAATGCGTTTTCAATTTACAGTGGGTTTATTGAAATGTAACCCTATAGTGAGTCAAGTAGCATCTGTAGTGGGTGCCCTTCTGGGATTGGCTCTTCTCACACAGCATAATTCCCTGGAGATTCATTCAAGTTGTCACATATATCAATAGTTCATTCCCTTTCATTGCTATGTAGTATTCCATGGTTTGGCTGTACCACAGTTTGTTTAACCATTCACTTGTTGAAGGATAACTGGCTGATTCCAGTTTGGGACTATTACAAATAAAGTTGCTATTACCATTTGTTTATAGGTTTTTGTGTGAACACAAGTTTTCTTTTCCCCCCCCCGAGAGAAATGCCCAAGAGTGCAATTGCTGGATTATATGGTAATTGCCTGTTTTTTGGGGGTTTTTTTGAGTTGGAGTCTCACTCTGTCACCCAGGCTGGAGTGCAGTGGCACGCTCACAGCCACCCCAGCGATGACCTGCTGAGCTCCAGCAATCCTTCCGCCTTCAGCCTTCCAAGTAGCTGGAACTATAGGTATGCACTACCACGCCCAGCTAATTTTTTGATTTATTGTAGAGATGAGATCTCACCATGTTGCTCAGACTGGTCTCAAACCTGCGGGCTCAGGCAATCCTCTAGCCTTGGCCTCCCAAAGTGCTGGGATTATAGGACTGAGCCACTGTGCCCGGCTGCCTGTTTAATTTTATAAGAAATTTCACGGCCAGGCTTGGTGGCTCAGCCTGTAATCCCAGCACTTTGGAGGGTCAAGGCAAGTGGATTCCCTGAGTCGACGGGTTCAAGACCAACCTGGGCAACTTGGTGAGACCTTGTCTCTACAATAAATAAATAAATAAATAGATAAATAAATAAATGAATAAAAAATGAAACTTCCAGACCACTTTCTAGAGTGACTGTAGCATTTTACATTTTACACTATCGCCAGCAATGTTTGAGTAACACAATTTCTCTACATCCTCACCAGCATTTGACATTGTCACTGTTTTTCATTTTAGTAATTCTGATAGGCATCTCACTGTGGTTTTCAAGTACAATTCCCTAACAGCTAATGATGCTGAACATCTTTTCATGTGCTTGTTTGTTGTTGTATGTACTTTTTGGTGAAATGTCTCTTCATATCTTTTGCCTGTTTTCTAATGGATTGTCATTTTATTGTTGACTTTTAAGAGTTCTTTATATAGTCTAAAAAACATTCCTTTGTCAGATATGTGGTTTGTAAATATTTCTCCCTGTCTAGCTTGTCTTTTCATCTTCTTTACGTGATCCTTCACAGAGCAAAAGTTTTTAACTTTGACGAATCCCAACAAAAGTTTTATAATTTTATGTTCTATATTTAGGCTCATGGTCCATTTTGAATTATATTGTGTGTAAGATGTGAGATTTATGTTGAGGTTCATTTATTTGCCTACCATATCCAATTGTTTTAGTATCATTTGTTGAAAGGTCTGTACTTCTTCCATTGAATTGCTTTTGTACATTATCCCCAAATCAATTGAGCATATTTAATTCATGCCTTTAAAAAATCAATCAGGAACCAAAGGGCCATGCATTGCACTTGTTTGATATATTTCTTTTCTTTTTTTTTCTCTTCTTAAGTCAGGGTCCCACTCTGTTGCCCAGGCTGAAGTGGAGTGACATGATCATGGCTCACCACAGCCTCAAACTCCTGGGCTCAAGCAATCCTCCTTCCTCAGCCTCCTGAATAGCTAGGTCTACAGGTGCATGCCACCACATCAGGCTAAATTCTTGAATTTTTTGTAGAGTCAAGGTCTTACTATCTTGCCCAGGTTGGTCTTTAGCTTTTAGGCTAAAGCAGTCCTCCCATCTCAGCCTCCCAAAGTGCTGGGATTACAGGTCTGAGCCACCACACTCAAATTGTTTGATCTATTTCTGAGATCTCCACTACTCTAGAGAGGTTATCCTTCATATTTTCCTTGGCTATTTATTTGTTAAGAAACAGAGCCAGGCCAGGTGTGGTGGCTCAGACCTATAATCCCAGCACTTTGGGAGGCCAAGGTGAGAGGATTGCCTGAGCCCACAGGTTCAAGACCAGACTCGACAACATGATGAGACCTCGTCTCTACAATAAATCAAAAAATTAGCCAGGCATGGCAGTGCATGCCTATAGTTCCAGATACTTGGAAGACTGAGGTGGAAGGATCATCAGAGCCCAGCAGGTCGACGCTGGGGTGGCTTTGAGTGTGCCACTGCACTCCAGCCTGGGCGACGGAGTGAGACTCCAACTCAAAAAAAAAAAAAGAAGAAAGAAAGAAACAGAGCCATATGTCCTATAGGATGCCTCATAGTCTGGATTTGGCTTACTGCATCCTTGTGATTACATTGCATATGCTCCTCTAGCCTCCATTCGTGTATTCATTTATGTGTGTTTGTGTATTTAGTTCTGTATGATTTTATCACATGCATAGGTATGTATATTCACCACCACAGTGAAGATACAAAACAGTTCTATCACCACCATAATCTGCATCGTTGTTCTTACGTCCTCCACTTAATGTAAACTGTTAGTTAGCTCTAGAGGCTTGAACAGATGCAGGTCTGGTTTTTTTCTTTTTTGCAAAAATACTGTATAAGTAGTGTTGTGTGCCACTTCTTGTATCTTACCAGGAGGTTCATAATTCCTTGATATCTTTAAGTTCTAAGATTAATCAGTGGGTTCAGGTGTTGTGAACCTGATCCATAGGTTATAGAGTTCTCTGCAGCCTTTCTCTTAATTTTTATCATCCATTTACGATCACTGCCTAGGTCCATCATTTCACTAGGATTTGCAAAATGGTAATATTTTAATGCAATCCCTCCCTCTCTATTTTATTAGCTGGAATACTTCTATAAAGAACAACTTCACATCATCAACTGTGAGTAACCCTGAAATACAGTTCTTATAGAAGACATAATATTTTTAACATAAAAGATCTGACCATGCTTGTACTTCTGACCAAGGTGGAGTAACAGGGAACAGATTTGCCATTCCAATAGAAAAAACTAAAAAGAAACACAGACAAATTATATAAAACAAAATTCTCAAGACATTGAAGACCAGGCACTGAAAGACGCTGATCCATGAGAAATAAGACTCAAGTAAGATCAGCGCTATGGATGCCCCAACTTACAACCTGGAAAAAGTTTCTAGGCTACAGCATAAGGAAAAGGTCCCCAGGTGGACCCTGGCAGTCTAGGTAGGTGGCTGGAATATTCAGGATAGAATACCAGAGAAGAGAGAGCCGCATAGAGAAAAAACTTTGTGGAACTGCAGAAGATTCATTTGAGCACTGACTGATCTGCACATGTATGTGAAGAAACTACTTAATGCCAAGGAAAGGACAATCTTGGCAGAGCTCACACAGGGCCAGAAATAGTGCCTGTTCCCACCAGTCAGCGTGGATAGCCTCATAATTCATGGAGCATCAGGTAGTCAGAAGTTTTTCCCTTAATAGTGTGACAAAATTAGCCCTAAACTAAATGCTACTCTGGTCCTACTTAACAAAGCTTAAAAATACAACCTGAAAAAATTAAAGTTTTTTGCAAGTAACCTAACTGCATCCCAAGGCAAAGCTCAAGAATATGTATAGGACTTCAAAAGTCTTCAGGACCCCAAAAAGTAGAATTCACAACATCTGAGATCCAATAAGAAATTACCCAGGCATGTAAAAAATCAGGAAAGTATGGCCCATAATGAAGAGAAAAATCAATCAAAACTAACCTAAAAAGGCCACAGATGATAGAATTAGTAGACAAGGACATTTAAAGTTATTATAACTGTATTTCCTCATGTTCAAGAAACTAGAAGAAAACCTGAGATTGAGTGGAAACATGGATTTGCTGATTGAATTTAATACACAATAAATGGAAGAAATTTTCATTAGCTATTTTTATCCTACACAATGTTAGGTATAACTAGGTATTTAATAGACATGACATATGGGATATTGTGGTGAAAATGCATGAAAAACAACTTCCTGTCTATCTTCTTCCATCCCCCAGTGCTGACCATGCTGCTTGAACAGGATTGTGTTGTTACAGGTGTCAGTGTCATTTGAAGACGTGATCATGGACTTCAGCAGAGAGAAGTGGCAGCACCTGGACCATGCTCAGAGACACCTGTACTGGGATGTGACACTGGAGAACTACAGTCACCTGCTCTCAGTGGGTAAGCACAGCCACCCTATGTATCTGCGAGAGGCCCCAGTGAGGGTGTTTCTATACTCAGTTGCTGAGTGCTGCCTGACGTCTAGACTGTGTGGCAGTGCCATCCTTGATTTGTCTGGGCTTATTCAGTCCCTTCTCGCCTCTGTGATTATGACCCTGTTCCCAGTGAAACGTGGTTACTTTTCTGAAGAGCGAGTGAGTACCAATGAAAGGCCCTTGAAACCCAATCAGCTGGACCAATCCTGTATCATGTCCTGTTAACAGGGTACCAAATTCCCAAGCCAGAGGCCACCTTCAAGTTGGAGTAAGGAGAGGGGCCATGGATGTTGGAGGGAGAAGCCCCCTATCAGAGCTGTTCAGGTAAGTGAGCGATCAAGGCAAATGGGGACATGGAAGTCAATCACACTTTTCCTAGGAGAGGCCAATGCCTTTGAAAGACTGTGAAGATAACCATCTAGAAAGTTCTAAACTTTTGGAGATAGCACTAGCCCCTCAGATACCTAAATGCCATCTCCAAGTATGACCCTTGCCAATATCCATTGTCTTCTTTGCTTGGCTTTTTGGCAGGAAAGTGATCTGCCTCCTCTCCCCCATTCTTGCACTCTGGATCAAACGCCAAGTTGCTCCTTCAAGGACCACCCCCCTTTCTTGTTTTACCTTCCCTAACATTTTGTGCTCCTTCTGTCCCTTGACCCCCATGGTCTTAGATTCAGTCCTTATGTCTCCAGGTTTTTATGAATCTGCCTCCTGTCCAAATCAGTGTCCCATTCTTGCTCCTGCTTAATCCCCCTTTGTTTCATTTCCTTTCTAGCTTCTCGAACTGTCCCCTACAAACAGCCTCACATGGTTTTGTCTGTCAGCACTGCCATCAGAATCTATACTCTTCCTCGCCGCCCTAGGCCTCAGCCCCAGCTGCTTACTTCATGGTGTTCATACTTTCATTCCCTCTCTCTTCTAATTAGCTCCTTCGAACATTTAATTATATTTGTTATCCACATAGGATTCCCTTCTGTTAATTGCTTGTTCCTATTGTTATATCCATTTCTAACCATAGATGTTTGTCCTTTTCTTATCGATTTGTACCTTGTTTGTTTTCTTATCTTTACAGACTTTTCTTCCTTCATTCCCTCTAGCTGAGGGGTCCTTAGCTAGGGCCCTGTATACTGTCCTGTGCTCTTCCTTTTATAGAATTTCTTCCTTAATTTACCTGTTTAGAAAAAAAAGTTCAGCTTCCTGCCATGTTCATTTAATTTTACACAAACACGCTCTTTGAGACTGAAGCAAATCTAACTGGTTTTCAATGTAAAAATAAAATATAAAAACTGTTCTTGGAGTTATTTCTACATAGAACTTGTCTCTAATCCTAACAAGAATTACAGAAGGAGGAAGAGGAGGAGAAGGAGGAGGAGGAGGAGGAGGAGGAGGAGGACGAGGAGGAGGAGGAGGAGGAAGAGGAGGAGGAGGAGGAGAAGGGTATTACTATTTTTAATTTACTTTTTTTTTTTAGTTGGAGTCTCACTCTGTCGCCCAGGCTGGAGTGCAATGGCACTCACGGCCACCCCAGCATTGACCCGTCAGACTCCAGGGATCCTTTTGCCTCAGCCTTCCAAATAGCTAGAATTCCAGGCCCGTATTCATTTTTTTTTTAAAGCTCAGGGTAAACACTGCAGCCACAAGCACCGCTGATGAGTATCCCCAGGTTAAACAGGGAATGAGCTAAAGGAGTCTTCCCTCCATTCTGAACTGTGTTTTATTTTTCTATTCTATTGATTTCTCTATAGCTGTCCCTCGGTATCCACAGGGGATTGATTCCAGGACCCCCCCCAACCCCCCATGTGAAAATCCACAGATGCTCAAGTCTCTGATATAAAATGGCATAGTACTTGCATGTACCCTACACACATCCTCTCATATACTTTAAATCATCTCTAGATTACTTCTAATCCCTAATACAATATAAATGCTATGTAAATAGTTGCTATACTATATTGTTTACAGAATACTGACAAGAAAAAGGTCTATACATGTTCAGTACAGATGCAACCATTCATTGTTTGGATGCATCTGCAAGTTGGTTGAATCCATGGATGCAGAACCCATGATACAGAGGACCCACTGTACCTTTAGTCTTTGTGTTATAACTGTGCTATAGTACCATATTTACCTGCGTAAAAATAATATTTCTCACAGCTATTCAATTCTTTTATTTGATATATTAGTATCTGGTGCTGGGAAAAGTGGATAGTTACATGCAAAAAAAATATAACTTGATCCCTGTCTCTCCCCATATAAAAAAATGAACTCAAGATTGATTAAAGACTTAAATGTCAGACCAGAAACCATAAAAATCCTAGAAGAAAACCTAGAAAAAACTCTTATGGACATCAACCTAGGCAAATAATTTATGGCTAAAATCCCAAAGTAAATGCAACAAAACAAAAATAAACAAGTGGGACTTAATTAAATTGAAAAGCTTCTGCACAGCAAAAGAAATAACCAACAGAGCAAATAGGCAACCTGTAGAATGGGAGAAGATATTCACAAACCATACATCTGACAAAGGACTAATATCCAGAATCTACAAAGAACTCAAACAAATCAGCAAGAAAAAAAAAATAATAACCCCATTAAAAAGTGGGCAAACGACATGAACAAATATCTCTCCAAAGAAGAATATAAATGGCCAACAAACATATGAAAAAATGTTCAATATCACTCATGATCAGGGAAATACAAACTAAAACCACAATGACATACCACCTTACACAAGTCAGAATGGCCATTATTAAAAAATCAAAAAACAATAGATGCTAGAGTAAAAGCAGAGAAAAGGAAACACTTATACACTGTTGGTGGGAGTGTAAATTAGTACAACCTTTATGGAAAGTGGTTTGAAAATTACTCAAAGAACTAAAAGTAGATCATTGATCCAGCAATCCCACTACTAGGTATCTACCCAAAGGAACAGATGTGGTTATATAAAAAAGACACCTGCACCTGCATGTTCATCACAGCACAACTCACAATTGCAAAGACGTGGAATCAACCTAAATGCCCATCAATTGATCAGTAGATAATGAAAATGTGGTATATATACACCACAGAATACTACACAGCCATAAAAAGAATGAAATCAATTACTTTGCAGCAACATGGATGGAGCTGGAGATCATCATCCTAAGTGAACTGACTCAGAAACAGAAATCCAAACACCACACATTCTCACTCACATGTGGGAGCCAAATGTCACAAAGATGGAAATAATAGACACTGGGGACACTAATAAGGGAGAAGGGGAGAGGAGAGCTAGGGTTCAAAAACTATCTATGGGGCACAATGTTCACTATCTGGGGAATGGTGAGACCCAATCCCCACCACTCCACAATATATCCATGTAGTGAATACTCATGTGTACCCCCGAATCTAAAATATAAATAAATAAATAAATAAATTGGAGATGCCATTGCCCAAATCAGAACATTTTCTCACCTAAATTCTTCTGGATTCTAATATATTTCCTGCTTTTCACTCTGGAATTCTTACCTTTTTTCTCTGTTTGGAAGTATTTGAATGTCCCTTTTTTGTCAAGTCCCATTTATGTCATCTCTCATCCCACAGAAACTCAAAACTATTAATAACTTTTTCCCCTTTAAGTTTTAATTTAATTTTTGTGGAGAGGGAATGCATTCGCAAAGTTTGAAATTCAAAAATATGAAAGTACACAGTGAAAAATCGCACTTCCATCTTTGTTTCCCCAATCCCCTCTCCAGTAACTACCAATGTTAATGGTTTCTTAGGTTTTCTTCCAGAAATATTTATACACGAATAATATGTTTTCAAGTTGCATAGTATGTGATAGGTTCCCTCCTAGATCTTTTTTAAAAATCTTTAAGAATAAGAGCAATAACAATATTGTATTTTTTTTTTTTTAATCAGAGTCTCACTCTATTGCCCAGGCTGGAGTGCAGTGGCACGCTCACAGTCACTGCAGCCTCAACCTGCTGGGCTCAGGCGATCCTTCTGCCTCAGTCTTCCAGGTAACTGGAACTACAGGCACACGCTACCACACCCTAATTTTTTTTTATTCATTGTAGAGATGAGGTCTAGCCAAGTTGCCCAGGCTGGTCTCAAGCCCCTGGGTTCAGGCAATCTTCTCACCTCAGCCTCCCAAAGT
>CAUYQG010083583.1:0-28836 GCA_963574415.1 Tarsius wallacei
TCCAGCTACTCGGAAGGCTGAGGCGGAAGGATCGCCGGAGCCCAGCAGGTTGAGGCTGGGGTGGCCGTGAGCCTGCCACTGCACTCTAGCCTGGGCGACAGAGCGAGACTCCAACTCAAAAAACAAAAAATAATAACAAAATAAAATAAAGTGAGAAGAGTCTGTAAAGGTCAGTGGGGGTGGGCAGAAGGGCATGCTGAAAGGAGGGCTGTGGCTCTCAGGGAGGCTGTGGAGGAAGGCCCCAGGAGGGGGGACGGGGCAGAACAGTAAGGACCCAGGACCGGCGGCGGGGCAGCACCGGAAGCGCCGCGGCCGCCGTCCCTGTCTGAAGTGGCTCCAGCCCCGCAGCCAGCCAGGAGCGTGTGCAGGCTGGGCCTCTTGCGCCCCGGCGGGAGGCCGCGTGCGCTCGGAGGCGCGCCCGGGGGAGGCCGGGCGGAGGGCGCCGCGGGCTCACCTCCTCCAGCCGCCGCCGCTGCTCCTTCTGCTCCTCGATGCGCTTCTGGCGCTCGGCCAGGAGCTGCCGCTTGTGCTCCTCGTTCTCGCGCTGCTGCTGCTCCAGCTGCTGCCGCCTCAGCGCCTCCGACCGCTCCTTGTTGGCCAGCTGGAGCCGCAGGAAGTCGCGCCGCAGGGTCGACTCCCCGGGCAGGTTGAGGATGGAGCTGCGGGCAGAGAAAGCCGTCAGGAGCCCGCCGGCGGCCACGCCACGCGCTGCAAGCCACAGGCCCGGCGCAAGAGGGAGGGGCTCGGGGCCCTCCCGGCGCAGACGTCGCACGCCCGCGTGGCCTCCGTCTCAGAGGGGCGTCGCCTGCTCCAGGACCGTCCACGCGGCCCCGGCCTCAGGACATGGGCGGTCCGGCCGCTCAAGGCTCTGGCAGGCATGCAAGCCCCGGGCCAGCTCATCTCCACGCTTGAGACGGGCAGACAGCTAAAACGAACAGCGTGAGCAACAGGGCCCCCGCTCACAGCAGCACAGGCTGCCCTCACCCACACCGCCTCCCTGGTACCTCCCTGCACTCCAAGGCGTGGGCTCTGGCCACAGGGAGTGCACCTGGGCCTCGGGCCCAGCTCACTGGCTTCTGACTCTGCTGAAACCGCGGTTTCCCCATCTGTAAATGATGCGCGTGCGCGAGGGAGGAAGAAGGGGACATCAACGCCCTGCCTCGCTGGTAGTCCGGCGCTGCCCCCTCCTCTCCGATGGCGGGGAACAACTCAACGCTGCAGATGCCTCTATCCTACACAGCAGCCTAACGGGGGGTGGAGATGGCTGCTGTGTGTTCAAACCCAGCCCCTTCAGTCTGTCTGGAAGCTTCCATTTGCATGGGTACTGAACACCTATTTACCAAGCACCTGCTATGTGACAGACACTGTAACAGGCCCTAAGGATTAGCAGTTGGCAGATAAATAAGTTATCTCTCTAGAGTTACCATTGTGTGGGAAAGACAGACAAGTAACTATAAAGGCTACAATTTCGGATATTCACAGGCGTTCTAGAAGACACAAAACGGTGACAGTTCAAGAGTGAGGGTGGCAAGGTCTGAGGTGCAGATGGGGGCCCTACTTGAGACGGGGTGGTCAAGAAGACCTCTGGGGAAGGTGAGACTTGACGGAGAAGGAAGCATGTTCCAGGCAGAAGGAAGAGCAGTTGGAGGCCCATGGTGAGAACTGGTGTGGCCTGGGTGGGAGGGAAACTGGTCTGGGAGTCAGAGAGACAGGGCGGGTCCCGCAAAGCGTGCAGGCCATGGGAGCCACGCACGGAAAGGTTTTAGGCAGGTGACTTTTGCTGATGAACAGGTGTCCGTCTGCAGGGCCACAGGCACGCAGAGTCAAACGGGTGACCGCTGCAGTGGCTCAGGACGAAGCAGACAGGTGGAGGACGGAAGGAGCACTTGGGGATGGAGGTCAAGAGGCCTGTGGATACATGAGATGTGTGGCGTGACGCATGACTTGCAGGTTCTGTCCTGGCAGCCAGCAGCAGTGATGACGAGGACTGGAAGAAGGGATGCTGGGGGAGGAGCAGGTTTTGTGGCAGTTCCCAAGGGGGCAGGTTTGGTTATGGAGAGTGGCTGGCATGCTGGGTGAGTTGCTGCCATATGATGACATGGAAAGGCTTTGCTTGCAATGTTCAATAGACAACGCTCAGTATCTCCTAACAAGAGCCTTGGGGTAAATTCTAAAGTAAATCCCAGATGCTGCTGCTTCTCTACAGGCTGAGCCACCTGTATACACTGGGCACTCCATTCATACTCACGGATGCTGAGCCAGTGCCAGGAGGTGTTGGTGACTCAGTTGTTAACTCTGTGTGACCTGGCGGCCACTCTAGCTGTCACCACATTTCTAAAACGAGGTAACCATTCTCTTCTTTTCAGGATCTCATGAAGATTGATTAGATGCATTGGTAAAAACAAGACTTGGAAAATCATCTCCACTGTGACATGATGACACGCTAAACGTGAAGGTGAAGGGACAGCTGGGCGGCTTCCTGCATGACTCCTAACACACTGCTCAGCAAGGTTAGAGAGAGAGGCTGCCCAGCTCTACAGAGAGCACTCACAGAGCTGACAGCCAGCTGGATAGGCTTTTGGAAAATAGTGTCCACCTTCTCAGAAAACTCGGCATTTAATCCTTTGTCTTATGTGAATATTCATTTTCCACATCACTACTTGACAATCACCATCTTCATACAGCTAAACTGATGCTATGTATTGATGGAAGGAAAGAATTCTCCTTTGATCTCTGGTCTGAAGGAATCCTGTGGCAGGTGAAGAGAAAAACTGGATGGCCCTGGAAGCTCAGTGCCACCCTCTGCAGGAGCTTAGCAAGAACCCATCTTGGGCGGTCTGAGCTAGCTCAGAGAGAGAGCATGCAGTACCTGGCTCGCTTGAGCCACAGTGGCTACATTGGCCCCTTCCCTGGTCAGAGGGCTCTGCCTTGAGGTGTGGGAGCCAGGCCTCATCCTGAAGCATCGGGGTCTACTCCCCAGATGGCTGCAGGATGGAGACCCACACACCCTGGTGGCCCTTCCGTCAAGGCATGTGGCCAGAACACCGGCTGCCCACATGGGCTTCTCACAGGTGTGAAGTAATGACTGGAGGACAGCTCAAGTCCAGAAATGTCATGCAGGTCTCAGGAAAGGTGCAGTTTCACATACTTTGGGTGCTCGCTACCTGGACGATTGCCTCCTGCCCATTCTACATGTCACATAAGGGAGGAAAGGAGATCTTAGGATAAAGACAACAAACCTTGGGAGACAAGATAGAGAATAATATGCTGGTTTCCATGTTTTCCCAAGAGTTTGCCAGGGAATGCTCCCAAATTAATGAATATGTCCATAGGCAATATATTAAATAAGACTACCCTGGTGGATTCTTAAAAGCGAACCCATAAATCCAAAGGAAAGTGAATCTCACACGAGTGCAATTCAGGTGTGGAAATGAGAAGACGCAGCTTTCACTAGTACCTGGGCTCTCCAGAGTCGTTCTCCTCTTCCTCCTCCTCGCTGCCACTGTACTCATATTCCGTCTCATCTAGGAGAGACTTTCAGACGTTAGTGCACAGAAATGTGCTCAGGGAAGCCCAGCCCCCGTTTCACACATCAATCAATCAAGGCCCAAGGAACTGTGGCTCACACGGAGCTGCTTGACTCGGGATTTGACAGTTTCCACCAGCACACGACATTAACCCCCTCAAGGCTGTCCCCCGGACGCCAGGTGTCTGCCCAGGGCCTAATGTTCACATGCAGTGGAAGAGAAGGAACTGAAAAATGACCCTTCTCTTTGTGTCAGCCCCTATTACAGAGCCACCCATATGGAACCCATTGGCTCACTGCTAATTTATTGACAGCATTGATCACTTTTTTCCGTTTTTATTTTAGATTCATTTTTAAAGCAGGATATTATCATGGTTTCTGTGGACTCACAAATTGCTTTTAAGTGATCTTGATAAAAACAACAAAGAAATGTTGAACAACAGGTGATATTTAAGATATGTGGTTAAAACGTATTTTGATGGATCCATCAGGGACAGTCATTTAACTCAGCAAAACGTTAAGCAAGTTCACATACAAGAATAAGGAAGGCTGAGTCTTGGCTTTGGAGGAGGTCAAACCTCACGAGAGAGATGAGTGCACAAGCGGAGCTTCCATAATTATGAGGGGAACAAATATTTATCGGTGTCTCTCACGCCAGCCACAAATGCTAAATACTTCACTATTTTCTCTCATTAGTTTATGGTAATAATCCTCTGAAATAATGCCTGGTTTTTAAGTGAGAATACCAAGATCACAAGAGGTTAAGTGCTATAATCAATGTCATCTCATCAGTGAAAGTCGCTGTGGGATTTGGGTTTAGAATTCCATCTAGAACTTTTCCAGCTTTAAAACCAGAGCTCTTTCCAACATATTATATGCTAAATAGCAGCACAGCAAAAGAGTGGTAGCTACCAGGAAGGGAGCGGCTAGTTCCACTGGCCATGGAGGAGGAGGGGACAGTAACGTCTTGAGGAGGAATGAGCTGGGCCGTGGAAGGTCAGTGTCCCCTCTGCAGCCAGCAAAGGGACCATTCCCAATGAGTCTGGCAGTATCACAGCACATGATATATGCAGGCAACCGTGAACAGCCAGGTCCCGAGGTGTGAGAACCTGGACGGAGAAAGGCCGGCAGACATGAAATGGCTCACTGGTCCTGACACATGCCACGCCGGGGACTTTTCTATGGGCAGTGAGGAGCTCTTGGAAGAGCTTTTAAGGTCAGGAGGGTGTCACATTACTGCTGCCACTTCATAGTGGCAGACTTGTAATTATGACCTTGAAGACATTTGCACATCCTTGAAAAGGAACTCAGACTACAATTTGGTTATGTCGCCACCAGGAGGCAGCAGTCACAAAGTGAGAGCACTCAGATTTGATAAACGTGCCTTGTCTTTTGCATTATGCAGGCCTTAAAAAGATAATGAAAGAAAGCTAAAAGCTTGATGAGTTCAAGGGCACTGGTTAAAACCACAAATTAGCCTCAGATATTGAAAAATACTTCAGGCTGTTTCTTTTTAAAGTTTTATTTGACCAGAATGTGAAGAACCTGCTTAAAGTGTTTTAAGATGCTACACTGAAAGTTTGATATTTCAAACTCTCTTGAAACGGATAAACAGAGAACTCAAAGTAAGATGCAGAAGTTTTATCTAATAAGGGAAATTATAGCAAATACACCATTACTCCAACTACTCCTGCTCTCCAAGGTAAAACCTTCACTTGTCAGGCTCCTCAATTTTAACACTTCACCAGAATTTAGTTTTGATTGCTTTTATATTACTGGGCCAAATTAGCATGTGTCAGCATATCTTAAGGAAAAAAGTACCATCAGGTTAAAAAATCATAAAACTGTACAAAGTAGCATTGCTTGATTCTACCAAAAGCCGGTCATAGACAGAACTACTAAGAGTGAAAAGTAGTATTGGAGAGAACAAATTAAATCATTTGACCAAACTGAGCAACTGCAGTGAGATGTCATCTGATCAAGCTTCTTTCTGTGGGGAGCAGACAACAGTGAGACCGAAACTGCGGTTCTGATGGCCCCAAGCCTCAGCAGGAATAGATCCCTTAGACTACCATACAACTCTTGAATATACTTATTTCTAAGACTCTTACTTTTCTACTCTACAGAGAAAGAACACATTAAAATGATTAATCTTCATGGCATGGTGAGTTTTGAGCCACATTTGAGAGTCTGTGTCAAAAAATGTAGGAACAACCCAAGGCACAAGCTCTGCCCACCCTATTCATGTGCCAGCAGGAGATGGGCCGTGGGTTCTCAGAAAGTGCCCTGAGCAGCGCCGAACGGTCACAGCATGATAAAGAATTGCCTAAATAGGAGTACCTAATATTTGCGGAGTGTGTCTGTGTACCATTCTTAAGCATTTTGTACGCATCATCTCAATCTTTGCCATAATGCCAGGCAATCATTATTATTATTATATACCCATCCCATTTTAAAAAGGAGAAAACTGGGGTGAAGTTCACCTAACTCATAGGGGACAGAGCTAGAATGTGAACTCAGAATGTGAATCTAAAAGAGTCTGAGCAACTAAACTACATTATACATCCACAGTATAATCCAATATCCTTTATAGAGCAGTTGGCATTTACTAGCTGCATGTCTGACACACTGCCCTAAAAAATTCCCTTAGAAATTTGGCTGCATGTTGTGGCCCAAGCAGTTGAAAATTTAGTCCTGGAGCTCTTTTGACCTTGACCTACCTATTTCTCCTCAGGTCTAGTTCCCCCACCTTGGGCTGGCCCCCATCTCCATGGGGTCTGATTGGCATCTTATCCCTGTCCACATACTAACAACTGGAAATGGGCCTCCTTTTTTGGTTGAGCCTCATAACCTCCTGCTCCTGGGTCTAACCGGATCACACACTTTCCTTCAAGCCTTTGAGCCTAGCTGCAGAAGCCACCCTTCTCTTCTCAGCTTCACAGAGGATTTCTCCTCCCTCCTCGGCCCTCCCACACTGCTCACAGTCACAGCCCTAAGCCCCAGCTCATACCTTGCTGAGACAGGGGCATTAACTGCCAAGGCGAGGAAGAAAGGAAGAACAAATGAAAGACACAACCTCCTCCAGTGTTACCTAGACCCTCCACTGCTCCCTCTGAGCTGAGGAAAGCAAGCAGGAGAGGCGGAGGAGGGAGGCGGGACAAGTCCATCTCTACGCCCCGCCCTCCCTGCACTCTGCCCTCTGCTTGCCACTTGCCACATGGACTGCTCATCCTTCTGGCCCTACTCACCTTCCAGTCACCCTCACCCATCTGCCCCTCCTGCTCTGCAACCAGGGGTCCTCCCTGCTGTTCTCTCCTCTACTCCCTCCCCTCATCCCAACTTTCCCATGGCTCTACCCAACACTCAGCTAGCTGTAAAACCCGATCCAGACCATGCACGCTGTCACCTTGGTCAGGAGGCAGTCAGACTGCTAGTCCATCTCCAAAATCAAGTTTATTTCCCTCGGAGACAGACCCTCTGCCAGAGTCACATGGCAGGGGTGAGCTGGTGAGAGAGAGCAAGCTACGATTACGCAGCAGGTCCACAATGTCATAGAAATGTGTGGACTCAGCCACGATTCAGGAATAATTGGAGCTGTTCATTGGAAAGCAAAGCTCAAGAGTGATTCTTAAGTTACCCGCTAAAAGACTTGCCTAACAAAAGTTCACTTTACCTTACAGAGCCTTGTTCATTTCTACAGCATGCATGCCCCTGATCCACCCAACCTTGGTTTTACTTTTCTCCAGCTTGCATTTTCTGTCTCATCTTGGCAGCTCACCTCCATGCCTTCCTGACATGCAGCGTTGGCGTGCAAGTCTGCTCTAGTTAAGGAGTGTGAGTGCCATTCAAACACTAGGGCCCTGCCCAGGCCCCAAGTTTGGGCTCAAGCCCTTCCCACGAGGTGGCGAAAAGACAGTGCCACACAAGGGTTGCAGTCACATGGACATGAGTTTCTGCAACTACAAAACACAGAAGCACATTGAATGACCTGCAGCCTGGCCTGATACTCCACATAACAAGCCTAGCAGCCTCGTGATCTCTGTATCACTGCGACTATAAAAAGATTCTTTCTGGCTTCTAAATAACTGAATCAGAGACGAGCCTCAGAGCAAAAACTTAAATGTTAAGGACATCAGTACCGAAAAATGTCAACCGAATGAATTTTTTCTTTAGGTTATTTGTCATCTATTGATCTTAGTCTTCTAAACAGGAGTATTCATTTGAATTAAGAAAATCACTTGCCATTCTAACGTGCTTCGCAGCCTCACTCAACATGACCGTTCAGGGCCTGACACCAGTACTATTTCTTCAGTTCCATTTTTTCATGAAGGGTTCCGCCTCAGTGGTCTCACTCCACGGATGCCCAGGGGCTGTGAGCTCAGGGGCGATCCCTCCACTAGAGTCATGCAGACCACTGAAATCCCCAAGGCCACCTCCAGACACATCACAAGCCCATGGCTCACTGCATCTTCTGTTTCTCCTGCTGAAATACAAATGTGTGCCTAACCTTTTTCTCCTCGCTTCTTCTTAGTTCTGTCGATATGGTCCTTGAGTTGAATGCGGACCTGTCGCTCATTGGGCTGGTCTCGTATAAAAGGATGCTTCATCAGTTGCTCTGTTGCTGGCCGCTGGCCATGATTCTTTACCAAGCAGCTCTCAATAAATGACTGGAATTTTTTTGACCTGCCAAACAAAAGAGATGAATCCACAGATGAGATGACATTCCAAAGAAAAGAAAGCATATTTTCTGAAATGCGAGAATTTTTTTTTAAAAGATCCAACTGGCCAGCACAGGGTTCAACCAATCACCAAATAGGTCTAACACTATGTTAGATACAGTGGGGCTCAAAGGCGTCGTCACCATCAACACACACTGAAGAAATGCTATAATTACACACGTGGAAGCATTTTGCACAGTATACATATATAAAACATTACACAGAAGACAAAAAAGAATCCTGGAAGGCAAAGACCCCTATGGGAATTATATCTGGGAGGGCTATTAAGTAAGGCAACCAGAGCTGGGCCTTGAGGAATCAGGAGAAAAGTGCTCTGGGGAAATAGTGCAGGTATGCGGGGAAAACTGTAGAAAACCAAAGCTGGGATAAGGATAATACACATCTTGGGGGACACAGACTAAGCTACTTAAATGAGGCGGGAAACGCAGCTGGAGAGAAGACCAAGGGCGTGGGGGAGGGGTGCTGCACCGGGTGGCCACGAGCCACATCCACACACTCCTGCGTTACTGATGTTCGTGTTCATATTTCCTTATTGCTACCTAAAACACACGAACTTTCTTCGGCGCATTTTCTACCCGGGAGTTTCAGAGCCCTTTGGAACTCCGCTTTCGCGCGGATACGAAGGGACGTGCGTGCATCTCTGCCATTGAGCCAAGGCCCTGCAAAGCTGACGTTCAAGAACGAAGTTCGCACCCAGAAGCGACTTTTCTCCCTCGGGGAAGGCAGCCTTCCGCAGAGACAAACTCTCTGCCGGAGACCCACAGAGGCGGGAGAGAGCCGGGAAGAGGCCGACACTGCCTCGACGGCGGGGCAAGTCCACGGTGTGGCTGAAGGTGACAGTGGACTCTACCCGTGACTCGCGGGGCGCACGTGTCCCCGCTGGGCGCTCCACGAAGCTGCTCCGCGTCGAAAGTAACTGCGCGCGCAGCCCTGCGGCAGCTTCTCCGGGGCTCGCCAGGAAGGCCCACGACACCGGCCGCCTCGGGGCTCCGCTGGGGACTCTGTCGCCCTCCTGTGGTGCGCGGCGGAGTTGCGGGAGCGGGCCGGGAGCCGGCCTTTCCGCCGCAGGCCCGGCGGAGACCAGGCAGAGATCAGGCACCGGCCTGGCGCGTCCGGGCCGCACAGGACGCCGCGCTCCAAGGCAAGCGGGCCCTTGAATACCCGCCTCTGTTTCTGCCCAGATCAAAGCGGTTTTTCGCTTCATTCCATGCATCTTTTTATCTTTTACTTTTATTTATTTTTGAGTCGGAGTCTCACTCCATCGCCCAGGCTGGAGCGACCTGCTGGGCTCCGCGATCCTCTGCCTCAGCCTTTTAAATAGCTGGAACGACAGGCGCACGCCACCACACCCGGCTAATTTTCGTGATTTATTGTAGAGGTGAGGTCTCGAACCCCCGGGCTCAGGCAGTTCTCTGGCCTTGGCCTCCCAAAGTGCTGGGATGACAGGCTGAGTCACCCGGCCTACTCCATGGTTTTAAAGTGCTGAATCGTTGGTATTTTTTTCCTCACTACATTTCTAAGCCATGGTCAAGCTTTTAAAATACTTTACATAAAAGTAAAGGCAACCTACTGCACTTGGGGTCACCCCGAGAAGAATCAGGATTGGCCACACTGTGGACTCCAAGCAGTGACAGCAGGAAGGACACTGCGCACCACCCCACGAGGCCCCTGCTTCTTGCACACTGAAAGTCCCCCTCACTGTCAGGGTCTGCCTGAGCCATCTCACCACCTGCTCGCGTGTGTTAATGAATGTGTGGATGGACTGGTGAGGGCTCTGGGCAGGAGCTGTAATGTGGCCACCTTCAAATCTGTGCTTTGGAGGGACAGAGGAAGGGGTTCACAAGTAGATATGATGTTCTTTCTCAATCAGACAAACCCATGGAGGCATAAATGTGATATCATCTAAGGAGAGACTCTGCAAGAAAATCGTAAGGCAATGATGAGTTCTTTTAAGGAATAAACTGAAGAGAATGAGGCTAACCTGCATGAGGAAACGAACATTTTTCTAGGCATTTTTCTAGGTAGGAAAATGAGTTTTAAAAATTAAGATGAGGTCAGGCTCGGTGGCTCAGCCTGTAATCCCGCGCCTTGGGAGGCCGAGGTGAGTGAATTGCCTGAGCCCGCGGGTTCGAGACCCGCCTGGGCAACTTGGTGAGACCTCATCTCTACAAGAAATCAAAAAAATTAGCCGGGCGTGGTAGCGCTCGCCTGTAGTTCCAGCTACTTGGAAGGCTGAGGCTGAAGGATCGCCGGAGCCCAGCGGGTCGAGGCTGCAGTGGCCGGGAGCGGCCACTGCACTTCAGTCTGGGCGATCGAGTGGGACTCCAACTAAAAAAAAAAAAAAACTAAGATGAATACAAAAACAAATGAAGACAAAGTTATTCAATATTTTCAAGGCATGCAGATGGAAGTTCTCTTTTTCTTGATGGCAACCTGAAAGAAGCACTTGTTTTTTATAAAGCCTTCAACTATTAATTAGAGGATGATAAATAAATCACATTCGGTTTAAAAGATCCAGGCTTCACAGACTGTGCATCTCATTCCCTGACACTGACATCAACCAAGAGTCAGAGACCCCTCCAAATCTCCAAAATGGAACAGTGTTCAAGGAGGTCATGAAATCAGCCATGAACTAGAGCCCTGTTTCCAGCATCCATTCTGCTCAGAGAACCTTGAGAGACCATCAAGAGAACAAGTTGAGGCCCAAGACGTGGCCTACATGTGCAGAGCTAAAAAGGTGGTGGTGTGCTTCGTATCTTCTTGAAATGGCGCTGTTTGGGGAGAAAATAATGCTTACTTAAAACAAGTCTGCAAAGAAGGATTAAGAGTCTCCTATTTAAGTCAGTGTGACCAAAGAATCAATATGCTTAATTATGCACTTAATTAAAAGTGAAAACCCTTCGCCTATGTTGAACATTACCTGACTGTTTGCTGAGTACGCTAATGGGGTTAAAGTACATTTAGATAACTTTATTGTTTGAATCTCTGCTGATGGCAACTTACGCTCGACTCCTAAGAAATTTTTTAAAAAGCCCACTTAAGGTTAGTAATACTAATTTCCCTGAGGCTGGTATGGAGAGATAAATGCTGGTGACTGGTGCTCACAATCTGAGGGCATGATTTCTACTGCTGGTATCCCTAGACACTTCATCTTCCCAGATTTAACCTGTCTATATGTTCAACTGCGTTCGGGGAATTCAAAGTGCCTGAGAAGTTGTTACATCAACCATTATGCCAATTGGGCTAAAAGTTTTTGTAATCATCAGACTCCCTAAGTGCAGTTGAGCTTAAAATGAGCATGGCCCCTTCCTGTTCTCCAGAACAGTGGTTTCTCTTTTCTCTTTCTCTATCATACACTCCCTCACTTACTGTGTGACTTGGGACTTAACTTCACTATGCCTCAGTCTCCCTGGCTGCAAGTAGGGATACTACTAGTACCTATTTCAAAAGAATGTTATAATGATAATGAGTTAACTCATGTAAAATACATAGAGCAGTGCCTGGCAAAATAAACGCCATACATGTGTTTGTTAGTACAGTTGTTATTATGACCATGTTATCATTATTGAGAACACTCACACCAGAGCTTTGTCATATCTCAAAATGTGAGGCCTGACAGCTCAGCAACAATCAGCACTTGTGCTTCATAAAGGCACAGAGGTTACAGCAAGCTCCAAGTGAGAGGCCAGCCTCCCAGGGAGGCCACTCAGCCTCCCTGGCCTCCACCTCTCCGTGGGGTGTGCAGCAGTCTGCATCAAGGGATCTTGTGTGCTAGCAGGTGGGACTTTCCTCCGGAGCTTCACCGAATGCTGCTTTGCCTGTGCGGGCCCTTCACATGCAACAGGCAAGGGAAAAGGCTGGGACCGGCCATCTTCCCACAGGGATGGAGTCATTCCCATGCTTCCCCAGAACCCACGAGGGGAAGCCGTGGCGCTGGGAGTGCTTGCGTGGGCAGGTGAGCATGCATGAGCAGAGTGGGGAGGGGAGGACAATTAAGCCCTCTGGAGGAGGTGGCCCACCTATATGCAGAGTAACTCCCCCCACGGACCACGCACAGTCCTTTGCTGATGGTGACATGGAGGCAACATCTCAGTTTCCTCAGGTTCAACCATGTCCCTGATCCCCCCTCCCCGGAGATCTCACTATTAAGAGGTGGAACTGCCTGGGTGGTCAGCAGTGCCCAGACCTCCTGCCTCTTGCAGCGCAGGCCCCGCCCATCACGCTGGTGGGGAGGTGAGAGCCACTGCTGCGGCAGGGATTCCCTTTCCTTTCACAAGGATGATGGGGAAGAGCAGTGCTGTTCCCTTACTTCTCACATCTTAAGGCACAAGGGAAAAATAGTTCCCATTGAGAGACCGTTTATACCTTGCATGTTGTAGACTCGGTAATGTTGGAAGTGGCCGTAATGATGGAAGTGGCCCTCAGTGAATGCTCCTGAAAGAGTCCATGGCCCCCACGGTCATGTGTTGATATGTCCATTGAGAATAGGCCCTGACCTGACAACTCATCTAAGGAAAGAACAGCTGAAAATACAGGAACACTGGGGAGCTTTGTGTCTTCCGGTGATGCGGGGGGGGGGGGGGGGGGGTCTTATATTTTAAAAAAAAAAAAGGAAAATAGACAAAATGTTCCGCTTCCTCCCAAGCACTAGAGTCTACTAAAGCAAAGCCTGCCTTCCTTCAATCACCCTGGACCTGCTCTTTTAAGATACAGTGCTCCAAGTATTGACTGCTTTCACTTAACAACTGAAATCGAGTTGCAGAGAGATGGGAGCCATGTGGTATGTCAGGTGTGTGTATGGGCGCTGTCTGACCACCTATACAAGGCTGGGATCCAGGAGCAGTGCTCATAATCAGGGCTTTTGTGCCCCCAGCCTTCAGGCTCCTTTCTGTCTCCCTGTCTGATGGTGTGGGACTCCCCTACCTACCCAGCTTCCTCCAGCCTTAGGGTAGGGTGTGTCAGGTGGCCAGAGAAACAACACCGGCCTGGCCCCCTCACTGCTCCTGGGCCTTGCGAGCCCTCGCCGGCATTGTCAACGTAGATTCTCGCTGTCAGAGGCTTGAAAATGCCGCCTGCACTGTCCCAAAGTCCCCGTTTTTTCAAGGCCAGAGCTGAGCTGCTCTGTGTGGAGTGTGGTCCCTGACAACCATGCTAGTGCCCGGGCTGTCCCTTCACTTTTCTGGGGCTCAGGTGGGTCACACAAAGGGGCAGTGCTGACCTCGGTGAAGGTGGAACGAGACCAAGCGTTGTAACCAAGTGACACCAGCTTCCGAGTTGGGGAGAGGTAGCCGTGGGTTAGGAGGAAACCTCTTTTCCTAAAAGGGAGCCGGGGCTGCTCAGCAGGGCCACATCGCTGCATATTTGCGAGAAAGGCCAGAAACCTACGCGGAACGCTGAAGCACCAGGTTTGTAAGTGTTGACAATCAATACACACATTCCTAAAGTGGGGTATGTGGCCACATGGCACCAGGCAAGCAAAATACACCTGCAGATGGCCAGTTTGTCCTTCTCTGCGGAAAAGCTCGTGACACCTGCCCAGGAGCAGGGAAGGCAGAGGAGGGGAGGGTGAGGTAGGGGCAGGGCGAGTAAGGCCAGTGGAGGGCAGGTTCCACGGAGGCCTGGCACGAAGGGCAAGCAGAAGCCTGGCAGAGGTGGTGAAGTGCCACCGTCGCCTCCAGGGAATACAGCCAAGCTGGCCTCTGTCCCCGGAGTCTGATTCAGGGAGGAGAGAGGGAGCAGCTCGATGCTCTGCCGGTCACGTGCTACGCGATGCCCAATGGAAGGCTGTTGCTGGGGACAGTCGGCCGCCTCTCACCACAGTGACCCTCTGGAGAGGAGGGCTGGCTCCTGTTACCAAGAGCAACGCACTCGCCCCTGGTGCTCTGCCAACTCTGGGGTTGGTGTCTCTGCTCTGGCTGTTTCTGTCCCTGCCTTCCTCCTGTTCTAGCAGGGGTGCTCTGCCACTACCAGGTGACCAGTACCAATTGAGGCGCTTCCTGTGCCATGGAAGGTGAGCCTGTGGGTGGGAGGGGGAGGGAACACATGAGGGCCCATCCGAGGGCCTGATGATGAAGGGGTGTGGAAGGGGCAGAAGGGTCTTGACCCTTCATGGTCTCACTGTCCGGGAATTCTTCCAGAAAAGGAGTAGGAGGTGACAAGTGGTACCAAATTGGCCCAAGTGCAAGAGGAATCAGGTATTCAGGAATGTATAAGGGAGGAGATGCCATTCCATGAGGGAAAGGGGGAAGCAATGAATTCTGGGTACAGAAGGATGATAAGATACAAAGAGTCCCCCAGTACAAGTACACAGAAAGTCAAGTCTGACAGCTGGCCTAATTCTGGTTCCCAAACCTCAGGCAGCCATATGCTATTGACAAGTTTTGCAATACCTCCCAACACTCATACTAGTATTCATGTTTTAGTTTTCTTTAAATTGAGTCACCTTTTTATGTGAATATGCTTATTAAAAGGAAAAGTTATAACACTGCCCAAGATAAGAAGTGAGCATCACCAGCCCTAAAAAGAAAACAACAGTAAGGACAAAAAGTGACAAATGCTCATACACATGCCAGGGAAACCATGTCAGATACTATCAAGTATACATACGCACTTAGGGGACTGTTGTCTTAAGGAATAGAAAGGAAGTTAGGCGTCTAACGGGCTGACTCCCTATACTTTCACCCTCTCTGATAAGATGTTCTGTGCTGCCTGGAGAGATATCACTTAGGGTTAGAAGTCAAAGCTTCCATGTTATTAACTGTGATCCAACTACCCATTTTAGCTAATAGCTTCTTCTTACCTGGAGATAAAGACTTGCTGTACAAACAGTAGGTACTCAATGTGCACTTTCTTTTTAATTTTAAAGAGACAGGGTCTCATTTTGTTGCCCAGGCTGGAGTGCAGTGGAGTGATTGGTCATAGCTCACTGCAGCCTTGAACTCCTGGGCTCAAATGATTCTCCCATCTCAGCTTCCCAAAAGGCTGGGACTATAGGTGTGTACCACCACACACAACTAATGATTAGATTTTTTTTTCTTTGGTAGAGATAGAGTCTTGCTGTGTTGCCCAGGCTAGGTCCAACTCTTGGCCTCAAGTGATCCTCCCACCTACTTGGCTTCCCAAAGATATGAGCTACCATGCCTGATCCCTCAAAATGCAATTTAAGATGAATGACAGCATATGGACGTCATTCAGCAAGTCTTAATATATATTAGTCCCATCCTATCATTGGGAACTAGGAGTTTGAGTTAATCCAAATCAGACTCACGGGACAACCTCATGCTTAGATCTGCAGAACACTCAAGACCAAACTTACCACTTCTTAGACTTCAGCCGAGGTGCTGGGTTCCGAGGGATGAGGAAGAGGGCTCTCATGGGGTGCATGTCACAGAGAGCTGCAAGAGATGGAAACAGGGGTCAGCTTCAGTCAGCAGCCCGAACCAAGGTCAGGCCCATATTGTCTGTCAGATAATGCTGCCATATGGCCCCGGGTTTACATGTGACCCTGAGCCCTGAGTCAGAAGGTCCAAACACTAACATTCAAAGAGCATTTAGAAGAGTCGATGTTTACTTAAAAGAGTTTCAAAAAATATAACACATTTCAAGGAGATATTGTTCACATTTCTAGTGAATACACTTTTACTTCATATTTAAGGAAAATAAAGTTAAAGGGTCAACAACCAGCCATCTTTACTGTAAATAACGATCTGACATTCTGGATAAACAACATCAGATGGCAGCTATGTGGAGACGCAGGCTATTTTTAATTAGTAAATGCCTTAGCCATAAAATAAAAGGTGTTCGATGATCCATAGTCTATTTCTTATACACAGAAGGCTGACTGAAACACTGTTATCTACATAGATTTGTGGAGTCCAAAGCACTAGGCCAGAACACCACGCTGTCTCCAAATATCACGAATGGCTTTTCAGGTTTGATAATGAATTGTGTTTTGTTTTTAAATTCACTAGCCCCAGGAAGATCAGAGGATGAAGTCAAACAGAGTCTGGCAGAAAAACAGTTATAAAAATATCTCAATTTGTAAACATGACATTATTGTTTATAGTGAAAGCACTCATACATTCTTATTTTAATCAAAATATTTTATTGGTTTACTTTTCAAACATCTGGGAGAATTTCTTCTTCATACCTAGAATAAGAATATATGCTCCCTAAAACCCAAAGGAATCTGTGGGGAGCTGTTTATTTTTTAGCCCTGTCTACCACTGATCAAGAATGAAAATATGGCTTTGAGACTGCACTGTATTATCTTTCTGACTCATACATGCCTATTAGCATTGTGAATGAGGGCAATTTTGTCAACTAACACTCCAAATCAATCATACTACAGAAGAATTCTACCAGCTCTATACTGAGAAATAAGTGAACTATGACAACTTGAGGGTAAACACCATCATGAGTATAACTGCCTGCCATGTGGGTAAAGGACCTGTTTTGGTCCTGGTCCTTTGAGAAGCAGACCCCAAGGTGGTATTAAACATTCAAAGGTGTCACGGGGAGAAATCCCTGTGTGAATGGAAATGGGGTGGGAGCCAGGAGGGTGGGAAGATCACCAGATTGCCATGCCAGTTTGACCCTGAACACAGGAGACAGGGAAAAAAGGTAGGCGAAGGGTCCCAGCCCATCCTACATTCCAGGAAAGGGCATGCCCTTAGAACTCCCACCATGCTCAGTCACTGATAGGTGGTGGCCCTTGTGCCACAGGCAGGCCCGGTCAGTCACACCTCCTGTATGGAGATCTGTGAGGCACCTTCTCATGACAGCCACCGAATTGTCAGAGAGGCTCTGCAGGGCCAGGACTCCACATCTCCAGGAACTCAGGGATCTTGTGACTGCCAGGGCCTGGCCGCTCTGCCCCCAGTAACAGCAGAGAGATCTAAAACTCTGAACGTCAGTGTTTTAAGAGGAGCGAGAGCAGTTGAATGCAGTGTGTGCATAACCTGAGAATTGAAAGTCAGCTTTGTGTTTGCATCCGTTGGAGTTTACAGTCTTGTGAGTTGGTCACAGTCTTATGTCAGGCAAGCAGTAGTTCACCAATAAACTACACAGTGCGTCTGTAAAACAATACATGACTCCCAATGTTTGCTTTCTTTTCTTTTCTTTTCTCATAAAAACATATTCTCCCAGGGCACAGAAATGAGTAGATTCCTGGTTGACTTAAGAAGAATCTGCTTTCTAAACACGCCAGCTGGAAGTCACGCAGGGCTCACAGCACCGGAAGTACGGCAACCTCAGCTCCTGGCAAGGAAGCTCCAGAACCCACTGAGCAGGCCGGCAACAGATCGCACCCCAGGAAAGCACTTTCTGATGGGGTGCACCTTACTTACGGGGAGCACCTTCTGCCATCTCAATGGCGGTGATTCCCAAAGACCACAGGTCACTCTGAAAAAGAAGGAAGGCACAGACAATGCATCAGTTCAACGACAGAGGACAACTTGGTGAGATCAGTCACTGCTCCAGGACGCCCGTGGAACATCGCTCCAGGGTCTGTTGACAAGCCTGTGTCTCCCACTGAGCTTCACAGCAGAGCCAGCCTTGCTGCCTTTTCCCTGACAACTCCATTCATGGTGCCGCCACATGGTAAGTCTTCGAAAATGTATGGAAAGTGCATACAAGGTTTCAAAAATTGATTCATCGCTGAAAGGCATCTGTCAGCTGAACTGCATGAAACTGCTGCTATTCGACTGTTTTAAACACATGAATGAGGAATAATTGTCATATAATAAACTGCACATGTTTAAAATGTACCATCTGATAAGGTATAACATATGTACACGTCTACGAAGCTGTCAACTCAACCGAGACAGCAAATACATTCATCACCCTGAAAGATCCCCTTGGTCCCTCTGTGGTCCCCCTTCCCTTCCTTCCTGTCCTCACCCACCCTCCCCACCCCTTCTGTTGCTTTGAATTCGTTCACATCTTCCAAAGCTTTATGTAAATGGACTCAGACATGATGTGGTCTCTTGCCTTGTTTCACTTAGCATGAGTTTTTGAGGCTCGTCATGTTGTGGTGTGTGTCGGGACTCATTTCTCTTTATTGCAGCATAGTATTCCACTCTGTGGATGGATCACAGTTTCTTTTTGCTCTCACTTGTCAGTGGACATTTGGGTTGTCCCCAGTTTGGGCTATTACATATAAAGCTGCTGAAAACACTGGTGTATAAATCTGTGGGTGTGTGTTTTTACTTCTTTTAAGTAAATACCTACTTAAGTGGAATGACTGGGTGATAGAGTAGGCATCATTTATGCTGCTCTTAATCTACACACCCAGCAGTTTCACATGGTTTCTCCTAGTAAGCTGAGGATTGGGAAACTGCTCGATGGTGGTGTTCACTGACGCATCTCCAGAGCTTGTGTCTCCAGAACGGTAGTCAGTTCTCAATACACATGCTGAGTGGATGAACAAATGCCTTCAATCTTGTAAGAAGACTAACATGTAAAACAGAGAAGCTTACACACTTATATTCCTTCTTATGCTCGGACGGACTTTTAAGATCTGACCAGTGTTTTCTAGGCCAGTGCCTCTACTTCCGCCCACACAATCCCCTTCTCCCACCCTCTGTGTCTACGGCTCAGCAGTCCCTAAATATTGCATGGGGGGCCAAGTCGAGAGATGAGGAACACCAGGCTGGGACACACTGAAGAGATGCTTTCTGCTTCAGCGTCCCAGGAATACCACATGTGGTTCAATGGCCTGCATGCTGATGAGACTCTCACTCTCCTCTCATTTTAAATGCTTCCTGAATTTTGTACAGTCTTCAAAATTCTCACCTGTAACCTCACTCGGATTAGAGAGTTAAGTTTCCTTGCTATTCCCATCAAACAAATGTCAAGAGTGCATGAGAACAAAATGTAACTGGATGAGAAGTTCATGCTGAGTTATTCCCTGGAAGTACATTTCTCAGTATCCTGTGAGTGACACTCGGGCCTGTCCACCATTTGGGCAGAGGCTTGTACGATGGGGAGAGGGCTTTCCAGGAAGCCGAGCCTCTTGCCTCATGTACTGTGAATCGAGCAGCTGGGGTACATGCTCACCTCACACTAGGACAAAAGGGGCTGCTTTAACTGGGATGACAATGGCCCTTCAAGATATCACTGTCCTCAGATTCCAAGTAACATCCCTGCACGCCACACAACTCAAGAAGGCAACTCTTGTCCTTTCTTTTTGTTACATTTCAAGATGTGCTCAAAGGCACAAGTAGTGCTCCCCCCACCAAAAGTTTGCATATAGCCTACCAAGTGATTGAGCCTTTCCTAGGCTCCTGGTCTTGCTTAGAGAGGTTGTTTCCAGAGCTAATGGGGAAGGCTCAGCCCACAGGTTGGCTCGGGAGCAGTACTTAGTAAAGATGAAACCACAGGTCAAGTGTGACTGGGGTTTTATGGTTACTATACAAAGACAATTGTTTTGAGCATGACCAAACACTGAGTCACTCACTGTGCAAGAGGCATTAAACAGGAAACATAGTAAAAAACAGTCTAGAAATGGCAGGGTGGCTCGAAAAGGTCCCTGTGCTGTTTTGATAAGACTCCAGTGACCCTGGGTCTTAGCAGTTCTACCACCAGTTTCCCTAAATCCTAGGAACTGAGTGTTTCTGTAGTGTAAAACGAGGCACAAATATGAAGGTGGTGGCCAAGCTCTGCATCCCTAACTGCCACAGGAGGGTCAAAGTTAAATGGCCTTCATGTCCGCGGAGCTTTGAGCTGGTTTGAAAACGATGATGGCGCGGGGGAAGACAGCGCAAGGCCAGGCCTTGGTCAGGGAGAGGAGGCTCGGAGGCCCAGGTCTCTTCTGCCTCTGAGGTCTTTGCTCCAGCTGTGCCTTCTGCCAGAGCACCTCCTTGGTGATGTGCTGGCAGACTCTGCCCCCATAAAGTCTCTGCTCCACTCCTTCACCGGAAGCACTCTGAGAACTGCCTCTCCCCTTCCCTTTCCCCAACTTGTCCTCTACAGAACTGTCCACCTTCTAACATACTCTATGCTGACCCATCACCAACGTGCTGTTTTGTGTTTATTGCTTGTGCCCCTCGTCTCCAACCCACATCCCAGAACAAAAGGACCAGAGGGCAGGGATCTTTGTTTGTTGACCAGGGCATTCCCGATAACTGGAACAGTGCCTGGCACACAACAAGCCCTTAAAAAATGTTTGCTGAATGAATGAACAAATGAAAGATACAATGTAGAAAGGAGCACAACCCATGTGTCCTAGACCTGGTAGGGTCCTTGGGGTTCGTCTAGTCCAATCTTCATTTCACAGACAAGAGACAGTGGCTCCCCCAAGACCACAAGCACCTCTGTACAAGGTTTTAGCAGAGCTAGGTCTCCTGCCTCTGGGCCAGTTCTCCTTAACTATCACCGCAATGGAAGAACTTGAGCATGCACCTTTTTCTTATTATTCCTTATCAAAATGCATTTTTCTTATCCACAAAATGACTCCAGATCCCTACTTTGTCCACGGGTGACTGAAAATTCTGGCAATTCAATGAAGGTACTGAGATTCAGGGAGGCTCCCTAGTTCCAGGCTCCAAAACTGGCCTCCATTTCCTCAAGACTGGCAGAAGACAGGCTTAGAACTCAGACCTATCTGGATTCAAATGCAGGTTTTCAGCCTAGCGACGTGCAGAGCACTGCTCAGAGCTTGGCTTCTCAGCTGCACGATGGAGCTATGCCATGCGTGTGATTCAGCACACAGGGGGCTGGAGAATACTCACCCCCTTCTCCTCCACTGTCAGAGACCCTGTCTCTGCCTGCCCAAGTCAGTCTTCTGTGACTGCCTCCCCTCTGGCTGCGGCACCTGTTGTTCCTTGGCTCAGGCCTGTCAACCCTCACTTTCTTGCTGCTGCCATTCACAGCGTAGGAAAGCTACACTCGCCTATCTTGACCCGCCCTACCATTCAGCTAAGGATGGCAGTTAGGGATGTGACACAGCTCTGACCAGTAGGACGTAGGATCTGCTGGGGGCTTCTGCTTTCCTGAAATAAGGAACAAATCCAGCAGGTGTCTTGCTGACTTTTCCCCAGTTTCTAGAGCCTTGAATAAGAGATATGGTATCTGGAGCAACAGCATTCATCTTGCAACCGTGAGGCAATAAGTCAACAAATTAATGCTGACAGGGCAGAAAGCTAGGAACCTGGATTCTAAAGACACCAATGAGCCATCGCACCAACCCTGGACTGCCTGCCTCTGGATTTCTGGTGACGTCAGACATATAAGCACAGCCAAGGATGTTCCTACACGATAACACAAATTCAGCCAAAACCGGAGGAAGCACCACTTGACAGGAGGGAGATGGAGAGGTCTCCCTTATCAGGTAATCCTGGACTTATCCCACAGGAAGCAGGAAGGGTCAGCATAGAGGTGGTTCTTTATTTAGCACACATCACCTCAGAAACCCTTGTGGGCAGCCTTCCCTCAAGCCTCCAAAACACCCCCTTCAAATCAAAGGTCACGCCATCCCAGCTCCCTGTGTGTCCCATCAAGCCACATGACCAGGCACATTCTGCTACTTCTTTTTAAGTCTTCATTTGATATCACTGCCAGATCCTTGCTTTTTCTGGGGTTCTCTTGTTTTCTAAAAGGAACATTTATATTCCTGGCCATTTGTACCCAAAGTTGTTTGCAAGCTACACTTAACTGCCCATGCTAGAAAGCCATACATGTCCCTGAGGGCCTTGCTGAAGAAGCCTTTGGATACATTAGTGAGCCCCAAAGACACTTCAAAACTTAAATACAGGAGAAAATGCTTCAATTACAACTGGCAAGGCAGATCACAGGAGACAAGAAGGGGAAGAGGGAAGAACAAGATTAGGAGAGTCAGGGAGAGATGAGTTTCTTTTGCTTCCATGGTGTGACTCATTTTGGCAGGAGCTGGGTAATTCATTATTCTGGAGGTGTTGTGTGGCCTGGCCAGTGGCATGATTAATAGCCCAGTCCTGTGTGCATTACAAACAGAACAGAGACAAATTCTAGTGCCTCTGGAAAGGCAGAGGCAATACACAACTTTTGGCTGGTGGAAAGGGTGGGGGGCTGGGGACAGCCGGCACACAAGTAACTTGAACAGAACAAGAGAGCATTCCTTCTGGGGCTGGGTGGCTTGACAAAGTAAAGACCAGCCATGCTCTTAATCTGCCAAGCCAGTCACACAAGGAAAGTGAGGCAGGCAGCGTGGCACAGGAAAAGAACCCCACTGTGCACCAGGACACAGAAAGTGCTTACGCTGTACAGCCAGACAGACCTTAGTTTCACTCGCAGCTCCGACAACTTGCATGGTAACCAGGGGTGAGCCACCTGGCAGCTCTAAGCCCAATTCTCCCAGCCACAACACGAAGAGCACACACATCTTGCAAGGTCGGTATGAGAATTCAATAATAAATGCAAAGTGCCTAACATACAACACAGTACATGCAGAGAGCATTTAACAAATGCGGGTCCAGATAGACCCTTGGGACCTGTTGTCATCAACTGGCTCTTCAGCCAGCAATCCCGAGAGGTAAGATGGCAAGCAGCTCTGCACGCGGTGGTACTAACAGAAGTCATGAGGGTGGTACAGACATAATGGCAAGATGCTTGTGGGAAACAAACAGGAGGCGTGGCCATCCATCCCCTCAAGCCTTGCAGTCTCCCTCTATGTAGTCCCTACTGGCAGAGCATGATAGGAAGTCAGATGGACAAGCAGGAATGGGAGAGCCAGGTCCTGCTCCGTTACACAAAGCAGAGGGCAGCACAGCAAGCCAGAACTGTCAGACAACAGCTTGATACCGGGACCAGCCAGCACAGTGTATTCATTTTGCTTGTTTGCTTTTTGAATCAGGGTCTCACTTTGTTACCCAGGCTACAGTGCAGTGACACAATGATGGCTCATTACAGCCTCGACCTCCTGGCGCAGGCAATCCTTCTGCTTTAGCTTCCTGAGTAGCTGGGACTACAAGTGTGTGCCACCATGTCTGGCTAATTTTTTTTTTGTAGACATGATGTCTCACTATATTGCCCAGGTGATCCTCCCCACTTGGCCTCCTAAAGTGCTAGAATTACAGGCCTGAACCACCATGCCCAGCCAGCACAGTGTATGCTATGAAGTTTCGCAGACCAGAAAATATTCTTTCATTGGGTAATGTATTTGTTGCTAGTTTATTCTTTTTGAAATGTTCCAGTTGGAAAACAGAAATTGATGCCTTGTGTGAGGTTCCTCAGGACAACATCTTAACCCAATAGTAGAAGTTACAGAGAAGCAGACTCTGGCTCAATATAAGCAGACAATTAGACGTGTCTAGTACCAGTATGAGGCTGAACCAACGAATTTGTTGTTGTCATTATTGTTTGTTTAGGTCAAAAATAGCCCCAAATATCAGTCCTTTCATGTGACACGTAAACACAGAACTATCATATATTGAGTGTCCAGACCAACACGTAGTATTCCATTAAGCCCTTTGTATATATATAGCTCACTTTATCTATTATAGCCTTGTAATATAGTCTATTGCTTTCATTTTATTCAGGCTCAGGAAGGGTTAAATAACTCCCCTGAGGTAGGATAACAACTAGGAGGCAGAGTCTATTTCACACTGGTCCTGTCCGACTTCAAAGCGTTGACTCTCATCCATCGCGTCATGTACCTATATACCACCTTATGTATAAGCAGAGCTAAGGCAGTGAGTTAGGGTCACTGAGGGTGTTCAAGCAGAGGTTGTTATCACTAAACCCATTTCACAAACAACACAAACTGAGGACAAAACTCTCTAGTCCCTTGTCCATCTACAGTGCTTCTGAAAATAGAAGAACAGCTTATTCTCTTCTGCAGGGATTAGTGTGTTCCCTGGAGAAGGCACAGGCTGTGCCTGACTGAGGAATCGATATTGGTGGGTGTGAGAAGGGAGCGCCAGAAGCGTGTTAAATAGGTTTCGGTCTCCTGCTGGTGATCCTAGAGTGGTATCTCATTTTCCTTCTGATGGGACAGGAGGGGATGTTTGTTTGAATCTCAGACAGAGGGCAGGACTTGAGAGTATGAATGCACTCGTCTGCAGTCTGAATATTGCCCTCTCAGGTGACCCTGCGTTGTGGTGGCTCTGCCACTAGTCAGGTTCTCACTTCATTTCCAGCTGAGCCTCCCATGTAGAGAAGGTAATTGTACCTTGCCTGGATAATGCCAAGTATCTGTGATGCAGGAGAGTGAGTCTGCTCTCTACAGCCAGGGTCCAGTATTCGCCCAGTCCTAGAGAGACACCTGCACTTGCAAAGAGTCTGCAGGCCCTGTGTGGAAAGTCTCATAAACAGAGTCAGCACAGATCAGGCCTGAGCACAGGAATCCCATGGGTGGGGAGTCATGCCATTTCCCTGTATGCCTCTTACTTCACTGGCTTCATATAAGAGCAAGGCCTGTTTGTGGCAAAAAAGGGAACAGGACAAGATACAGAAAATACGGATTTTAAGTTCTCCACCCACATCCCGTATTCAAGGTGAAAACGATTTAGTTTTTCCAGGTTCCTTCCAGATTCTGCAGTTGTGTGCATGCATGCATGCGTGTGTATGTGTATGTGTGTGCGTTTGTCCCTGGAGTGCAGGGGGAGTGAGACTACATCACTTACACCAACTATAAGTCGCTTTTGTGCCTATAATGGTATCTCAGAGTCTGTCCAGACCCAGCACACATGCTGCCTGCCCCTCCAGTGGTCATGGAGTATTCCACCACAGATGATCTGGTCTAGCCACCCAGTTCCCTAGGGATGGGCATTTAGCTACAGAGAACTTTCTTCAGCGGGTGGTTCTGTTAAAGCAATACATACACAGGACTATAAAATGCTTGGAAGACCCCATCCAACCAAATGAAATTAAACAGCCTGGGAATTTTGAGACATTTCATTAATTTCAGATCTTTTGGATGCTTGCTATTAAGTGGGAAAGCTTTCATTATTGCCTGTATGCTTATCAGGGAAGTGAAAGCTTTTCCTGTCACTTGACGTGTTTTGATGGAACTTCTGAAGACAAGAGAGAAAGGGTCTCTGGGGAGGTAACACACCAGGCAAGTGTGACTCTGGTGCCCCTTCTTCGGAGAAGGCCTATTTCCAGTGATTGGACATCACACAGAGCCAGACTGCAGTTGCCAAAAACATGCACTCTTCAGGCTACTTTTGTGCAGGGGACCTGATAATACTGGATTGCTACAGGTTTTGAAAAAGCTTAAGATGGTCTTTAAAGACATCTCAGACAAGTCAAATAATAAATAATGAATAATAATCAACAAATAATAAATAGAGCAACAAAACCAAGTCACACTCTTTCTTTTGTGTGCTGTCTTTATTTTACAGGAAGGGCTTTTGTGGAAGAAATCTGACAAAGTCCAGCGGCTGAGCCACCATTTATTCTAAACATGCTCTCAGCTGGAAGTATCTACAGTCACAAAAGCACGTGTTGACATCACCTTCCGGGGCAGGGATATTCTGCTGGGCCACACAGCCCACCAGACATACAGTGCCAACTCCGTGGACTTTGATGGGTCTTCAGATGACCTCTCTATCAGAAAATGCACATACAGATACAGCTTGGCCAATTCCTCACACAGAGTGAGTATCCAATTCATACTTTCTGAGTGTATGAATAAATGATTCTGAGAGTCGGCATATTGTCAAGCTTTCCCCTGGTGACACGCCACATTCCTTAAGAATATTAAACAGAAAAAAGGATAAGACATGGTGCCAAGAAAGAAGCAGAAAGACTGCTTAAAGATTAGCATTGTCTCCGGTCCTCAGTAAACTGTGAAGTGGCCAAAATACATCTTCAAAGACTCCCCAAACCTTCCTTCCTACCTGGTCTACCTAACTTATCCTTTTGACCTGTTCCTTCTTTTACCATGACAAGTGAGCAGTGAAGCTCATATTCATGACTTCATCAAGGCATGACTTTGTCCTCCTTTTCCGCAACCTACCATCACAACAACCCTGATCAACTAATTTGCACTAGGGTCTAAAGGACTAACCCCGTTGGATCTGCTCTCCCGTCAAGATTCTTAATTTTGCTGTAAAAGACACAGACATTAACCTTCCATCTTTTTAATGTCTCAGGATACTTTTACAGTCACGTGGACTGTCCAGTACCTCTGACATCACTGGGCAGTATGATGCCCGCTGTGGCTACTCATACACCAGGCTTTGGCCACCCCTAGAGTCACGCCTTGGTCTCATACATTTTACAGAAATCCCAAACTACAGTCCTGCCAGAATCTGAGAAAAGAGGACAAAGACACCAGTTTAATTCCAAGCTTTGGCTTGGCCAGAAGGAAGGCCTTGTCTAGTTACTACTAAAAACAAGTCAGTCAGAGAGACCTTCTTTATGTCACACAGCCTAAGTCCCAAGTATGATGTAGCCAGTCACAAACTTAAAAAGTTAAGCTGAAGGTAAAAAGTCTAAAACACTCTGATTCCCAAGGTATGCTATGAAGTAGTCTGATACAACTTTGGCTCAGGTGTGGATAGTTAGCACTTTTTAGGTATAACTATAGTGTGAAGAATTGCTTACAGTCAATGATGACACACATATGTGCCTTGGACATATATTCTGTAGAGGCGCCTTTGAAGAGATTTGAAAATAGAATTACTTAAATATGCTCATCATTAACAGTTTAAATAAATGACATTTATTTTGGCAGGAGATTAATTTTTAACTTGGCAGCTATTTTCTGACAGATTGTTGTCAGGTTATTGCTGTGACTAACTTCGAAGGAAGGAGGACATTTATAGGAAATTATTATGTTTTTAGACCTTCAAGCCTGCATTTCCCCAAAGAGGCAAATTTTTTTTGTCAATCCTCTGATACACTGGGTCTTGAAAATGCTGCAACGTTTGCATCTTTGTGATCTGATTTCAATAAGCCCACATGCAGAGAAGTAAAAATGTTCTTTAAAAGAGGAATTCTTCAAATGAGTTGGTAAGCTGGAGATTTATATAGAAGTACTTTATGGAGGAGCAAGGTAATCTGTTGGAAAGAGCTCTGAACAGAGTTGGGAGACATGGGTTCAAGTCCCAGTTCTGACAAGATCACTAACCAACCGGGTGTACACATGCACGACCTCAGCCTCCGATATCTCATCTATAAGACGAGTGTATTTAGAGAGGATCACTGACGTACTTCGGAGAAAAGTCCGTGCACCTCTGAAACCAGCCCCAGTAGCATCAAGTTTTGCTCAAGTTGTCCTGTGATCTAACAAAGACCACAGGTGTCTCTCTACCTAGTTCACAGTCTAAAAATCCACAGTTCTTAATCCCACTGCCCTCAACTGTATTGTCTTGACTTTAGTCACAGTTCACTAAAAAGCCATGTCACCTGAAAGTCGAGACAATAAAATTGATAGGGTAGTAACCCTAAATTATGTGTGACTACTAGCTAGCAGAATAGAAAAGAGGGAGATTCCTGGATATGTACTGGGACACTGCTTTTAATTTATTAGCAAATTTTCAGTTTACAATACAAAGGAATAAGCCACAAACCAAATTTCTATGTAACACCAGGCCATGCCACAGAAATACCATAAAATAGTTGCCAATATCCCAACTCTGATTTCTTGATTCTCTCTCGTGAAAAACTCCAAATAAGTATACTTTGAGCAATGTAGAAATGAGTGAGTCTGATTATTCTTAATTAGAAAAAGACAACCCAAGACATCAAATTCATGTCTTGGTTTATTTTTACATAAGAAGTTAATAAACACCTTTCAAAAAATATAAACTATAACCAAAATAGAAATCGAATCTATTTTCTAATAATAAGCAAGAATAAATTCAAAAACTATAAAAAACAGTTTAAAAAAATATTTTTAACAAATAGCCAATCAGATATGATGGGTAAATGCATTAAAAAGATTCTCACTTGAATGTCTTATAATTTTAAATTCAAATAATGGCTTTCAGCTCTCTCTTTGGGTCCATAAACCATAAATCCACAGGCATGTGAGAATTCTCCCATTGCAAGACTCAGGGTGAGATGCCAGGCAGCTTTGAAACACAGTGAAGAAATCATACCTTGAAATCATATGTGGCATCTGGGTTTTCATCACAGGCAATGACTTCTGGTGCCATCCAGTAGGGCGTCCCAATGAAAGTATTCCTCCTGCCCACTGTTCGATCAAGTTGGGCACTGACTCCGAAGTCCACTGTTTAGAAAACAAGCAAAGTCTATGAGCTTAGGCTTTACCTGGCGACAAAATGAATGTGTACTTTTTTATTGTGGTAAAATACACATAAAATGAAATTTAACATTTTAATCATTTTTAAATGTGCATTTCTATGACACTAAGGACATTCACATTGTTATATAACAATCATCACCATCCATTTCCACAACTTCTCATCTTCCTCAACTGAAACTTTTTATCCATTAAACAATAGCTCCCAGCCAGGCTCGGTGGCTCAGCCTGTAATCCCCCGCCTTTGGGAGGCTGAGGTGAGTGGATTGCCTGAGCCCCCGGGTTCGAGACCCGCCTGGGCAAGCAAGACCTCATCTCTACAATAAATCAAAAAATTAGCCGGGCGTGGTAGTGCGCGCCTGTAGTTCCAGCTACTTGGA
>CAUYQG010083588.1:0-26723 GCA_963574415.1 Tarsius wallacei
ACCATATTACCCAAAGTAATCTACAGATCTCATGCAATCTCTGTCAAACTACCAATGTCATTTTTCACAAAATTAGAAAAAACAATGCTAAAATTCATAAGGAACCAAAAAAGAGCCAGAATAACCAAATGATCCCAAGAAAAAGAACAAAGCTGGAGGCATCACAATACTTGACTTCAAATTATGCTACTAGGCTATCATTACCAAAACAGCATGATACTGGTATAACAGTAAACACCAGACACTTGCAACTGACTGATCTTTGACAAAGCAGACAAAAACATACACTGTGGAAAGGACACCTTATTCAACAAATGGGGCTGGGAAAATTGAATAGCTACATGCAGAAAAATGAAACTTGATCCCTATCTCTCCCCATATTTAAAAATTAACTCAAGGTGGATTAAAGACTTAAATGCCAGACCTAAATCATTAAAATCCTAGAAGAAAACTTAGGAAAAACTCTTATGAACACCAGTCTAGGCAAAGAACTTATGGCTAAAAACAACCCCAAAAGCAAGTGCAACTAAACAAAAATAAATCAATGAAACTTAATTACACTAAAAATCTTCTGCAAAGCAAAAGAATCAGTCAACAGAGCAAAATAGGCAACTTACAGAATGGGAGAAGACAAAGAATTAATATCTAGAATCTATAAATAACTCAAGAAAATAATACAAAAAAAGCAAATAACCCTATTAAATAGTGGGCAAATGGAGTGAACAGACAGCTCTCAAAAGAAGATATACAAATGGCCAACAAACATATGAAAAAATGCTAAGCATCACTCAAAATCAGAGAAATGCAAGCTAAAACCACAATGAGATACCATCTTATACCAGTCAGAGTGGCCGTTATTTAAAAATATGAAAACATTAGGTGCTGGTGCAGATACAGAGAAAAAGGAACACATTTTTGGTTGGTTGGAGTGTCAATTAGTACAACCTAAACATAGATCTACCATTTGATCCAGCAATCCCACTACTAGATTTCTACTCCATGGAACAGAGGTCATTAGATAAAAAAGACACCTGCATCTGCATATTCATCTCAGCACAATTCACATTGCAAAGCTGTAGAATCAACCTAAATGCCCATCAGCTGATCAGTGGATAATGAAAATGTAGTATAGACACACCATGGATACTACCCAGCCATAAAAAAGAATGAAATCGTGTTCTTTGCAGCAACATGGAGGGAGCTGGCTATCATCATCCTGAGTGAAATGATTCAGAAACAGAAAACCCAGCATTGCAGGTTTCTACTCATATGTGGGAGCTAAATGGTCACAAAGATAGACATAATAGACACTGGGGAAACCAATAGAGGGAAAGAGGGTGAGGGGTTAGAGTTCAGAAACTACTTATGAAGCACAATGTTCACTATCTGGGGAATGGGCCACCTGAGACCTAATCCCCACCACAACACAATATGTCCATGTAGCAAACATGCATGTGTACTCCCGAATCTAAAATGAAAATGAAAACATTAAAAAATAAAAAAAAAATTTGTCTATCTCTCTATGTAATATATATATGAATCTTGATCCCTATCTTTCTTCATATTCAAAAATTAACTCAAGGTGAATTAAAGACTTAAATGTCAGACCTAATCCATAAAAATCCCAGAAGAAAACCTAGGAAAGAAAAACAAACTTTGATGTCATAAAAATATAAAGTTTAGCTTCATGATTTTTTCCCTCTGTATTAACAGTTTCATGTAAATGAGAAGGAAGGTAGAATGATTTGGAGATGAGAGAGGACTGAACATCCCTTTGCTGGCACTGTCATTCAATGAGCTGTATGTATCCTGACTAGAAACAGACTATCACAGCATCTTAGATGAAAAGAGAGAATGTTTCATAGAGCAAACTAGCATTAATGCCTTTGAATGCTAATCACTCCTTGTTCTAATTCCTAGCCTACAAAAGATAATTCCAGGATTTCTGCTTGCCCACCTCTTCTGCCTCAGTTTCTCTCCCTTGAGAGAAAGAACTTAAATATCACAGGAACTCTGCGGTTTGTCACACCCTCTGAGGTCTTGGGAAATGCGGTTCCCTGTGAGATCA
The DNA here is from genome assembly GCA_963574415.1 of Tarsius wallacei. Lineage (NCBI taxonomy): Eukaryota > Metazoa > Chordata > Mammalia > Primates > Tarsiidae > Tarsius > Tarsius wallacei. The sequence goes on from CAUYQG010083588.1 coordinate 2,069, forward strand.
AGTTATTATTAGAAGGTAGCACTCTCACAAAGAAAGTACATTCTCACTTGTTTCATATGCCCTCTGAGGTGAAGAATAGCAGAAAACCCCTGGTAACCCAGCATAACCCAAGGCAGGACCTCCCTCAATCCATTATTTTTTGTTCCTTGCCTCCCCTGCTATTCCCCTATCCTTAGCCTCTTCTTTCTCCTACCCTGTCCTCATGTCATTCTCTGCTCATCAGGATTCAGAATTTACACTGTCAATGTTTTGCCTCCTCAGATTCTGTTTGGTAAAAAATCATCTCTCTCCACTCTCAAGACATGTATTTCAGGTGAGGCACAAATTGCCTGCCACGTCTTTAGCCTCTTCTCAGGAAAACTTACTTTGCCTATGCTAAAAGACACCCCTTATGCTGTCATGTTTTGAACCACCAGAGTAAACTAATGTTAAAAGGATGCCTCTGAAAAATCCACCACAGAAGCATGTTAAGACTATTAACCAATTTACATGGCAGGAAGTACAGTTCCCTAAATTTATAGGAAAAACACCTGGGACTAGATGCTACATAGTCCCACACTTTTTTTTTTTTTTTAACTTTTCAGAGCCTTGTCTGGCTAGCCAGTCAATAATTGCACCCTACCTCTCCACACAATAACACAGTATATGTGGAAGAAGCCAGTTTTCTATCCACTTGCAAATTCATTTAATTATTATTGAGCAATACGTGTTCCTGTAATTTAGATTCTCCTTTGCCCTCGTTGTAACATCTGCCTAATCCCTCTTATGACTGATTAAATACAAATTTTAACACAGGTGGTTCATTTTGTGTCCATATGAGCGTCCTCATTTTACCTAGTTCTTAGAAAAGTATTCTTTAACAGTTCACTGCTGTATCTCCAGAGCCAGAATGGTACCTGTCACACAGTAGGCATTAAATAAGTATTTGTAAGATATCTGAATAATTTTAATTAGTAACTTTTGACTAGGGATGCACAAACACTCCTAGGTAGATTTAGGGCTGACTTAAGCCTTGTCAAGTCTGACAGGTTTTCCTTTGTCAATACTCTGAAACCTTTTTCTTACTTCCCAGTTTCACCTCCTATCTCTTATCAAGAATGAAAACTTCCTTCTTGGCCAACGGTTCAAATCCCGACTTAATTTCAGGTAACCTTTACACCAATAACTGGTAAAAGACTAATGAGGAAACCGTCAAGGGATTTCATATTTTTCACAGAAAAATCAGACAAATGATATGATCTTGTCATCTTATTTAGCAATTTGCCATCCCCTTGGCCAATTTGAAGCCGCTAAGGGAAGGTGGAATGACTGCTGATGCAGAATGTTTTGAGTAACGCTTTCTTCCCTTACAATTAAGCAGTATTTTACAAAGGGCTTGTATTTTAGCTTTCCCCTCCCCTCCTTAATTAATCTCAAGCATCCTGTGAAGTAAGCTGTATCTGCGTCATTTTACAATGAGGGCAGTAATCCTGGGATGTAAATATGAGGATTTGAACCAGGAATGACTTCAGATTTGTTTGTCTGACCAGCAAGTAGCAAACCTGAGTTTTCTAATTTATTGCCCAGAAATGGATGTTATAGCCTTAGCATTGCTGTCTAAAGCACTTTGATAATCCTGATGCTTGGAATAAAGGTAATTTTCACTATTCCTCCCACTATGTACAACTAAAATCCCTGGGCATTATACATAAAACAAACATAAGAGTCTGAAGGGTGGAGAGCAGGTGATAGACAGCTAGAGAGCCTTCTCAACAAATGGTGCTGGAGCAATTGAACATCCATGGGGGGAGCAAAAAAAATCAACCTTTTACAAATATTAATCCAAATTGGATCATGAACTTAATTATGTGTAAAAATAAATAAATAAAACTCTTAGGGAAAAAAACAGGAGAAAATTGTTACAACCTAGGGCTGAATAAACAAGTTCTTAGATTTGACATTAAAAATAGAATTTGCAAAAGGAAAAATTAATAAATTGGACTTCACTGAAATTAAAACTTTTGCTCTTTGACTCCGTTAAAAGGATGAAAAGATAATACAGATCAGAAGAAAATATTGCGAATCAGTATTGCATATCCAACAAATGGTCTCCTGAATATATAAAGAACTCTTGAAATGCAATAGCATAAATAAAAACAATTTAATTAGAATATAAGAAAAAGGCATGAAGAGACTTTTCACTGAAGACAACACACAGGTGGCAAATAAGCCCATGAAAAGATGTTTAATATGCCTAGCCATTGGGGAAATGCAAATTAAAACCTCAGTAGGATATTATAACATACTTACCAGCAGGGCTAAATAAAAAATGGGAGCAACACCAAGTACTGATGAAGAAACTTGATCACTTGCAAGTTCAATACAAATATGATGACTCCACAATCCTAATTCTGAATATATTTTGATCAAGCTAAATTAGATGTGTACTCTGTCTACTAAAAGTTCATAATGTCAAAACTCTCCATATCCCTTTTCCACCCTTGTCATCTTCTCAATTACTTTGCACAGAACATTAAATTAGGTATTGCATTCTCTTGGGAATGTAAAATGATACAGCTATCCTAGAAAACATTTTGTCAAAAAAAATATATCAAAACTAAAAAACTGAACATCAAACTCCCCATGAAAACTCCTGGGCATTATCCAAGAGTTATAAAAAACTTATGTCCACACAAAACCCTGTACACAAATGTTCACAGCAGCAAAATTCATAATAACCCCAAACTGGAAACAACCCAGATATCCTTCGAGAGATAAATGGTAAGTGGCATATCCATACCATGGAATATTACTCTTCTATGAAAATAAACAAATTACTGATGCATTCAGCAACCTGGTTGAAGCTATAGAGGCCTATTCTGAGATGGAAAAAGACAATCCCCAAAAAGTCACATATAATTTCATTTGTATACTAATCTTGAAATGACAAAACTTTAGAAATAGAGAACAGATTACTAAGTGCCAGGACTATAGAAGTGACAGGGGCTGGAGGGAAGTAGGCTATGTCTTTAAAAGAGTACATGAGTGATTGCTGTGATGATGCAAATGTTTTGTATTTGTATTTTGACTATCAACATCAGCATCTTGGTTGAGACATTATATTTGAGTTTTGTAACATTTTATTATTGGGGTAAACTGGTTAAGGGTATATAGAATCTCTTTATATTATTTCTTTAAAATGTGTGAATTGGCAATTGTATGAAAATAACAAAAACTTCATTATAAAGACAAATGAAAAAGTAATAGCACCAAATAAAGGGCTCAGGTATCATCATTGTTTGGTTAATGTCAGATTGACTAATGTCAGATAAGTTCCCTCATTAAAGATTTTCAGAGTGCTTAGGTGATTTATGTCTCTACAGCAGAGGCCATGGTTTTCAATACTTCCAATATTTATTTGATTGTGAAGCACTTTATTTAAGAATGCTGACATCTTGTTGAAAATGTGTTGTGAGAAAGATGTCTCTATGTACTTTTTCATAATCGGCACAGCAAAATAGCAAATATATATTGAATGTTTTCCATGTTCCAGGGACCTTCTTAAGTGCCCTTTATATGGCAAGCTGATGGAATCCTCACAAGAACTCTTTACAGTGAAGACCTGGGATGCTGATGCTTGTGTCTCACCAAGAGATCTTGAGTAGAGGTGGAACGTCTTCGATAATGCAATAACTCTGGTATGCAGCCAGGGTATCAGGAGTTTGGAAAGCTTTACTAGTGATTCTAATATGAAGCCAAAGTCCAGGAAGGCTCTACTAGAAATCATTGAGGCTCAAATTGGTATGGACCAGCAACATCAACATCAACTGGGCACTTGTGAGAAATGCAGAATAGCAGGCCCTACTCCAGATGTTCTGAGTCATAATCTGTGTCTTTACACCCTCCTTAGGTCATTCATAAGTACATTAATACTTAAAAAACACTGGTCTAGTCATAACTGGTAAATGTTGGAGAGAAGATTTGGACACAGGCAGTCTGACTATGCCCATGGTCTTAAAACCACGGTGTAGAGAATGCTTTTATCAGATGGATTGAGAATAAATGGGTTAAAAGTGCATTGCTGAGCATTGCACTAAACAAGTATTGCTTAGTGTGTGGGTGGGAATTGTGATCCCAACGTGGAAACTGAAGCTCCTATTCTGTTCTCAGCTGTTGCATCCACTATTGGGTTGATGCATTTAGTGTGCATGCCATACATTAAGAAGACTTCTAATATCATATGAGGTGGCATGCTGTGGAGAAGGGCCTAGGGAGCATTTCAAATGAGAAATGAACTGACAATGTGTACATGAGGGTTGTTACATAGAGATGGCAAGACAAGAATTCAGTACAGGAAGCAGATGAGTATGGAGTGTAACTATCTGTTCACCTGCTAATGGTGACTCATGTTGTAATCTGATGCCCATGCAGGTGGGTCATTCCTGGTTACTGGAATATTGAGTTGTGGCTGATTGACATTTGTTGTGAAGATACAATGAAGACAATACAAATACGATTCCACAATTTTAATTCTGAATATATTTTGGTCAAGCTAAATTGGATGTGTACTCTGTCTACTAAAAGTTCGTAATGTCAAAAATTCTCTCTCCATATCCCTTTTCCACCCTTATCACCTTCCCTCCCAATTACTTTTGTATAGAACATTAAATTAGGTATTACATTGAAATGGAAATGAGAATATTTCTATCCATCAGGAACATAAAACTAGTAAAGAGTGGTTCAGAAACCATTGCATATAACACAGAGCTAAACGAAACGATTAGTAGAGGTGGAAAGTTTTCAATAATGCAGAAAGACGAGGATTATGTATCAGAAAAGGGATCAGGGCCTTCTTCCCAGAGGATGTAATTGTTGCGTTTGTTCTGAACTTTGCTATATACTAAGCTACAGAGCATTGAGAATGTGTGTCCTGTAGAAGGATGCACAGGACTCAAGGTGTGAAATCAAAGGTGGTGTCAAAATAAGAGGTCAGGAATAAAATGAGGTTAGAAGGACTGGAAGAAGCCACAATGTTTAAGCTTCTGAACGTCAAATTATATACACAGAACTTTATTCTGTCAATAATGGGGAGCCATTGAATGTATTGAAGAAAGCTGGAGATTTTGGAAGTACCCTGCCTCAGCTGGTATTCCAGCTCTGCCACTCACTTGCTGCAAGCCATGGGATAAAGTTCTGACCCCTGTAAGTCTCAGTTTTTCCGTTTGTGAAGTAGGATTACTTGTACGGATGTTGTAAGACACAAAATAATCCATGTAAGGTTCTGATCATCGTGCTCAGTATGAAGTAAATTATTGGTAATTAGCTTGATGGTGACAATGGCCTGAGTATAGAAAGATTCCCTGATAGTGGTGAAAAAGGTTGAAGAGATAAAGCTTTCAAGGAGGTACAAAAGCTGAAAGGGCCCTGCTTGTCTATCTGGGCTGAATTATGCCATCCATGAGCCTAAGATTCCACAGCAGAAACAGTTTTGCATTTTTCTCATGATGTATTTGCCCCATACCTCAAGTGGGCTCCCGGGGGCCCACTTAACATGTTAGAGCACAGATTTAACAGTGGTGAAATCTATTTCATTGCATTAAAAAAAATCTATAGACTCACAACCTTAGCAACCTTGAATGCGCAATAATTACAGCTTACAGAGCAAGCAGGTTTAGATGTAGAGGGAGTTAACTAGAAACAGAATGAAGCTTTTAAAGTGAATTGAGACAACACTGCCTACTAAGGATTCTATGATGAGATGATTTCTGATGCCAAAATATCTGTGTGGCTCAGTGGGGTGGGGGTGGGGGTGGTGGGGGGAGTGGAGGTACTTGTTAGTCTTCTGGAAGGAAACTTTCACTTTTGCATCCTAATCCTTGAGGGTGTTTTGTGTCCTGGCTGTACTTATGAAGAGCCAGGGTCACTTTTGAACCCCTATGATAATCAAATGCAACAAACTTCCACCCACCACAGCACAAATACATGTTTCCAAACATCCCTAGAAGGTGGCAGGTTGATACAACCCTAATTAAGAACTATTAAGAAGATGCTATCCATTAGAGAGAAGGAAGTCAATTCTACTTGACTATGATTTATTTAACAAGTAAGGAATGAAACTAATCAGTCTGATCTTGAACCGGAAAATCAACTCTTCTGGTAATTCAGTCTTTTTTTTTTCTTCCTCTGCAGAATGGAAAAAAGGAAAACTATTTACACAGATTTACTGAGCTCTTACCATGTAGGGGCACCATATTCTTACCTATCAGAAGCTTTACCTGAGGGTTGGCACTTTGGCATCCTGTCTAGTATATAAGTGCTCAATAGTGGCATTTGTTTTTTACTACATTTAGTCAAATCTAAGATACCACGAATAGTAGAACGCACTATCACTTTATATATACTACAAAAAAATTGCTGGTTGAATAGTGACACACTGCTTTCTTATCATTTAGAATATTTATATATCTTCAGATATATACGTGTTATATATAACATATAAAACATATATATGTATATATAATATATATACATAAAACTTAGATTTACTTGGAAACTTTTTAATATTACTCTTGTACATATATACAAGCCAAATATAAGCAAACAAGCTATTCCCAAAACTTCACATTCGGAACCCAACTCTTTTGGCTTTCTTTTAACTCAGTCATCAATGCCAATTTTTACCAAGTGAGATCATTCTTTCTGCCACCAAGAGTAATTAAAATGGAACATTTGAAAAAATAGCCTGAACAGGAACAAAGTCATAGGTGCTGGGCTCTGAAGGTGGCTCCTTGATTATGTAGAACAAGCCTACTTGCAAGGGCAGCTCCAGGAATGCCGGACAACTGATTCACGTCTGCTCCACTTCCTCCCCTAACCATTTGTCTCCTTGTGGTTAAAATAGTATTTCCCTCTGGCCTTTAGAATTTCCTTCTAAGTTGCTAACACCTATAATGCAGTTTTGAGCTTCAGTTGTTGACATTTCCATATGCTCAGACAATGATAGTATTGATAAAAATCTAACCTGGTTTGGGTGACAGAGATTAAAAAATACCGAAAAGTATACCCTGATTTCAGAGAAGTTAAAAGGTAGATAAAATTGCATTTCTGAAAAGATAAAAAATAGTAATAAAACTGTGCATTGTTTTGGTTAAAGTGTGCATAAAATAGAGTTGGATGTAAAATAATCATGAGTCTTCTTGCAAGTGAGAACTTGCCATATAATTCCCTGTTACTCAAAGTATCATCCACCTTCCAGTGCATGGAAACTTGTTAAAAATGTAGAATCTGAGTCCCTACCCCAGACTTACTAAATCAGAATCTGCATTTTAACATGATCTCCAATTGTTTTTATGCACATCTGAGTTTCAGAAACACTGGTCTTATTTGCTATAGAAAGTGTAGTACTTGACTGATCTGTTCTAATGGAATTTCTTTGCATAAATAGCTACATCCTCCCCAGCTGGTGCTCTCTGTTCTGCTCTCCTGATCCAGGCCACAGTGGGAACCTTGCTGGAAGGTCCTTTGCATTGGTTACAAGAACTGTGAGATGTTACTACATTTATTCTTTCCATCTATCTTATTACACTAGATGGAGGCAAAAAGGAAGCATGTTTTAGCAAAACTTTATTCACAGTTAGATCTCTTTCTAGAAGTTACTACAAGGTTAGCAGAAGGGGCAGATTCTTAAATAACTGCTTGCATTGAGGGCTATACTTTTTCTTACCAGTGTTCACAAACCTATTCCACATATAAATCCTAATAAGGCTGGATCTATAAACTATCCTTTCCTGGTCTGACTTTTTAAAATTCAACAGTTGAATTGACTTTTTAAAGTTGAAGTGTGAGAAAGAGTAGCTCAAAAGAGAAGCAGTGGCATGCCCTGAGGCATCCTTCCAGAAACAGTGTTTGTCTGCACCTCATTTAGCAACTTCTGTTTGAAAACTCACTCTTTGCCCTGAGAAAAGGCCACTGCCTCAACGTTTTTGTTCTTCTCCCTGTCTCATGGCCAGTCTTTAGTTGTGTTAATAGAGTTAGAAGACTCAAAACTTACAAATTGCAATAATAAAATGTCAGCTAGTGGTCCTCTTTAAAAAAAAAAAGCATCATCTCAGGGTGCAACTGCAGGCTAAATAAGGTCACTTGAATCAGAGTCAGGCCTGGGGGGAGGATATTGTTTAGGGGGAAGAAGTAGAGTTTTCCCTTCTGAGTTTCTCTATGAGTAAAGCACTGTTGGGATTTACAACACTTGACCCTAAGATGTTGGTTTTATGAAGTCATTTCTAGCATTGTCAACTCTCAGTTTTCTAGGAAGTAATTTTCTCCTTTTGATGTCTCTACTGAAATCACTGTGCCTCTAACAATTGTCACGGAGTCTTCATGTCTTATTATTTTCTATTCACTCACTTCATTCCTCTGTTCTCAAGCTAAGGACTTCTTGTGTGCCAAGCACTGAGAGAGCAGAGAAGGAGACAGACTTGGCTTTGCCCCACGGGAGCCAGCAAACACAGAAGATAGACAATTAAGGAAAATAATCAATTAAAAAGACAGACAATTAAGGAAGTCATTATGAGAAACTTCCAGCGTGGTATGATAAACCCAGGGTTTCTGTGGTAGCAAGTGTACCCAATATAATATTAAAAGTGAGAGAATAATTGTCAAAAACAGTTTGCACAGAATTAAGATTTGAAAAAATAGATACGATGCAAGTTTTCTTTCTTCTTAGTGTGGACTGCACTTTTTTGAATGGGCAAACCCTTTGAGAATGTGCATTCTTGGTTAGAACACCCTTTCTGCAGTCTCTGTTCTCTGCAACATGCCCAACATACCAGGGAATAAAACCCTTCCATTTACTCTGAGATTGGCAAAGCTTCCCAGGGGAAATGACCTCTGACTGAGAACTGGATGGTGAACAGTTGCTACAGAAGCTAGACTGAGAGAGAAGGAAGAACACAGCAAAGGATGCTTGGAGGGGAGAGCGAGAAAGCAGCTTCACAGTCATTTTAAAAACTGCCATTAGCAGCACCTGGGAATTTTAAAAATATAGTCAACAAGTGTATTAGTCTCCTAGGGCTTCTGTAACAAATTACCACAAACTTGGTGGCTTATAACAACAGAAATTTATACTCTCACAATTTTGGAAGCTGAAAGTCCAAAATCATGCTTGCTCTCCCAGCTTCTAGGTTTTTATTGCCAACCCTTGATGTTTCCTGGCTTGCAGCTGGGTAATTCCAATCTCTGCCTCTGTCGTGACCTGGCAGTCTTCCCTCTGCATGTTCGTGTCTTCATGTGGTGTTCGCCTCTGCATGTGTTTATATTTCTCATAGCTTCTTATAAGGACACAAGTCATATTATATTAAGGGCACACCTTACTCCAGTGTCATTTCATCTTGACTTGCATCTTTACATCTGCAAAGACCTTATTGCTAAATGAGGTCGTATTCACAGGTGCTGGGGTTTAAGATTTCAACATATCTTTTAAGGAGACACAATTTCACCCGCAACAACCTTCTGCTTAGACCTGCTAAATCAGTAGTTCTGCTAAGGCTTCAAAGATGAACTCAGTACTAGGCATATGATTAAGTGCTTTAAGAGAAGTAGAATAAAGTGTTATGAGAGTTCAAAGAATCAGTACATTTGCCTAACTGTGGATCCTCAGGTCAGTTAATTGACACTCTCTGTACCACTTTTTATCATAAGTAAAATGAGTATAATAGCTACTGCCTCATATCACAAAATATCATGATCTAACATGAATATAATTGTAAATATTTGACTCACTGCCTGATACTCTAAACTCTCTGAAGATTAGATACTTATGGTGATCACCATAGACACAATCTCTGTCTTTTTCTGGACTTCAGTTTCCCCATTTGGTGAGGGCTTGGGTTGTATTAAATGGTCTCTAGTAGGGTGAGCTTCTCTGAGATAGAGAGGATGCTACAATGACCAGAAGGAGCACCACATAACCTCTACTGGTGTCCCTTGGAACCAAAAGAGAAAGAGAAAAGTGTTAGAAGCTGGACAAAGACAGGCATGTATTCTACAAATTATTTTAGCTTCTCTTGCTGATTCCAAAGATCTTAACTACTAGATAGTACAGGGAGACTTGAACAGGTGAGTTGTTGTTTCAAAACATAGTCCTAGGCTGTATAATACCACCAGGTAATGTCAAGACCCTGCTGATAGCCCCTCAATGTATGCTTTGGGGAAATAGCATACTTTACTTCTTAATCTGAGGATAGCAAGAGTGTGACACCAGTGGTTTGACCTTAACCGGGTTTACCAGAAACTAATTTGTCAAAAAAGAGCAAATAAATAACTATTTCATATTTTAAAAGGCAAAGGAGATAGCTGGGATGGGGGATAGAGGATGTATTATATAAATGGAATAACTTATACGTATATTTTGTATAAATGGAATAACTTATCTTCTGTCTTGGTTGGCAGTTGTCTTTAAGTCATGACTAGCATCAGTAATGAATTTTATTATTTTCAGGCAAGGGTAATTCTAGTCTTCAAAGAAGAATGAGGACTAATGACTAAGAAGGAACAACACCAGGAAGTAGCCATGAAGTTACAAGTAGGGTCAAAAATTTATTTTAGATAAACCTGTTTGACAAGATTTAATATCTATTAAGGACTGTTGAGAATATTGCATTGGTAATACTTATGTTTGAATACTGGGGGCAATGCTGATAATACTTACATTTGAATAAGACTTAGTACTTTATCCCGAGCTTTTCTACTCATCATGTTATTTAAGATATTAGGTTAGGTCATTAGTTCCAATATATTTGAGTTTCAGAAGTGAAATTTTAAAAAGGGAAGATAAAACAAATCCCTGACATTGTTATCAAACTGAATGAGGATTCATTCACTCAATACAGTTAGACCCAACATCCACACCAAGATTTGCAGCTGGAGAAAGGAGGGCACTTATCTGCAGGACATCAAGTAAGGAGAATCCAACACTCTGACTTAAGACCTGACCTCCTGGTGGATTGCAAGTCAGAGTTTTTAAAGCAGGGGTGAATTTCAGAAAAGCAGAAGTTACAGGCAAAATTATTCATTAATACATGGAGGTTAAACATTGGTTTGACCTAAAAGGGCAGGATATCTGTAAGCAGAGGTTTACAGGTCATAGGTGGATTCAAGGATTTCTGATTTACAGTTGATTAAGGAAGAAAAGTTTTGTTTGAAAAAGTAGAGGCCAGATGCAATAGCTCACACCCGTCATCCCAGCACTTTGGGAGGCTGAGGCAGAAGGATTGCTTAAACCCAGGAGTTCAAACACAAGTCTAGGCAATATAGCAAGACCTCATCTCTAAAATAATAAAAATAAAAATAAAAAACTTAGTTGAGCATGATGGCATGCACCTGTAGTCACAACTACTTGGGAGGCTGAGGAAGAAGGATCACCTGAGTCAAGGATGTTGAGGCTGGGGAGAGCCATGATCTCCAGCCTGGGCAACAGAGCAAGACCTCAGCTCATAAAAAGTGGGGAGGCAGGACGGTCAGCAGAAAAGAACGTTAGCTCTGGCTTATGGGCACCTGCAGGAAGAAATTTAGAACAAAGAATAGCGGTCAGAGTTCAGTCCTAAGTTCCCCCTTATCTAAGGTCTATATGCCAGTGGATCCATTTGGTCGGTTATCCAGGTTTCTGAAAAATAACTCAGGAACACATGCAAAGACGTTATCTTAGCTGGGTGTAGTAGCTCATGCCTAGCACTTTGGGAGACCTAGGTGAGAACATTACTTGAGCTTAGGAGTTTGAGACCATCCTAGGCAACATAGTGAGACATCGTCTCTATAAAAAAATAAAAAAAATTAGCTAGGCAAGGTGGCACATCCTGTGGTCTTAGCTACTCAGGAAGCTGATGTGGAAGGATCATCTGTGCCCAGAAGGTCAAGGTTACCGTGAGCTGTGATTGTGCCACTGGACTCTGGCCTGAGTGACATAGTGAGACCTCCACTGTTAGCTGTACTTTCAATAGAGAACTAAATGACTCTAACTTATACAGCTATTGTTTTATGCTACTATTAGCTTCTTGCTTATCAAGTAGCTTATTTACTTCTCAGGGCTAGCTATGTGCCTGGAATTTCCCTTGAAGAAGCTTAAGATTTTCCTTTATTTCCACATTTAGGAGGCCCACAGGCCCCTAAGAGGGGTCCCTGCTCCATCTCAACATGGAACAGACAAATATTTTGCCCCCAATTAAAGATTCAAGATACTATCATTTACAATCACTATAATATTTACAAGAGGGAGGATATTTTAACATTTCACATGCAGGAAGAACATGAGCTCAGAATGAAGGACACCAATTAAAAGAGAATATTTAGCTTATAAAGAACACTGTCATCATATTATTAGTGTTATTCCAGGGAATGTAAAATGTGGAATAGGACAGCATTGTCCATGACCAACTTTCAGGAATCACTAGACTAGGATTGAGAGTCTTGAAGAAGGAATGGGGTATGAGGGCCATACAATATACCAGGTATATTGTAATAACCTGGTAAGCCTTTCTCAAGACATGTGCCCCTCCCTCCCTGAAGCTCTGACCATGTGTGCTGCTTTTTCTTTTCTTTTCATCTATTTATATTCTATAAAGATTCATGACTACTGTGAAATACTATTCATAGGACATAGGACTGTGTCATGGCCCCTGGTACATTCATTTGATGTTCTGAACAAGAGCAGAGTGATAGGATGGGGAGAAAAAGCAATGAGATTACTTGGTGCAACCTTGCATTCAGCACACACCTCCCTTCCTCTCTATCTTCAGGTACTCCACAGACTCTCAAATCCACCCCTTCAGATTCAGGCTACATTGATTTACCGGGTGCCTGTTTGTGCCAGGGACTATTCTGGCACTTCATATGTTCTCGTTCCTTTAAGCAGTTTGAGTTGCTGTGACCATCTTCTTCTTCCAGATGAGGTGACCATTCTGGCAGGCTCAGGGCTTGTCATACTCAGTAGCCACAGAAGATTCTCGTGTCTGTATATTTCCAGTGAAGATGTTTTACAACCCCGGAATCACCGTGATGTCTCAGTCTTTCTCTTTGTTTTGTTTTTGCTGAGCTTCTGTTCATCCTTTTACAATAGTATTCCACTAACCCACACTCCCTAACCCCTCTCGACTATTTGTATAATCAATGTAGAGCACTACAATGCAGTGGTTCATAACAGAGGCTTTGGAGTGACCTTGTGCAGTTTCCGTCTCTGCCCTCATTTCCCAACTGTAAAATGAGCATGAAAATAGCACCTGCTTCACAGGGTTCTTGTGAAACAAAGTGAATATAAACAATTAGCCCAGTTTGTGACATGTGAGCACCTTGAACGTTTGCTCTTTGTGTTGTTCTCATTATACATATTTTATATATTAGTGTATAGACTTATAAATCAACTTAATATACTCATGCATTATGTACTACCCAGAATCTCCTCAAAAGACCCCGATAGACCGACTCTTAAACTCGCCTTGGAGATAATGAGGTAGTAACCTGGCCCAGGCATATGTGGTCTTTTCACAAGGGCTCATTATCCCATGAGACAGCACGGCCTCTTCTTTTGTACACATGTTTGATCTATAGCAAAGACTTCCAGCCTCATATTTTGCCCTAGCAGCTTGAGGTAAATCATAAACATGGCATTCCCATTAACTTGCAGGTCTTGGGATGGATGAAGAATGTTGATCATTAATTACAGGTTAAATCCTGTGACCCACGTAAGAGAGTGAACTGATCGTCTAGGTCTTGCCTACCTACATTCTGTTCCCTGGAATTTCTGGCAGCACATACTGTTGCTCTTTCCCTTCCATTTTCATTACCATACAGTGATTTAGTAGCCCAGAAAATACAGTAGTGTGACGGGTCTGAGTGATTTCAGGGTTTTCTTTAGGCTTGGCTTTTGCAGAGTTGCTGAGGACAGAGGCAAGGAAGAGAAGTGAGCGTGATATAATGGAGAATGGCTCGATGCTGTGTACTCAGCTGCTGGCCAGTGCCTTGAGAGTAGTAAACACTCAGTCTTTTATTGAATGAATGGTTGGAAAAATTATGTATTCAGGAGGGTGTTCCAGCTCAAAGAAGTGTAAGGGGCCTGTGTTTGCAACACCATGCTTTTGTTAGAACATGTTATGTTTGCTGGTTAAAACTATTGAATGAGTGGTGAGAAGTAAAATACAGGTGTATTAGTTAGAATGGCAAAAAGTAGTGGATTCCTATGCTTTCCTTTCCCTTCTATAAATACGTATTGTTTTTTTTCCCCTTAAAACAATACATGCTTGTGTAAGTAAGATGTTATAGAAAATATATCTGAACTTGTTTAAATCATTTTCATTGGCTGAACTTTCAATAGCATGGCAGCTCTTTTCTACATTTTTGTGTCTGTTTCTTCACAACCTCCGAAATAGATCTTGTCCCGTGGTGGTAACTTAACACATGAATACAGAGAAAACTAGACTAAAAGAGCAACTGTCCATCCAACTGGGAGACTTCATTAAGTTTGGGGAAATTGTTGACTTTAGAGCAAGGCAGAAAGCCTCTTCTGAAAGTGACTAATTCTGTGATTGTGGGCAAATTATTTAACTCACTGAGCCTCTTTTGTCTCATGTGTAACATGGAAACAATAATATCTAACTTAAATAGTTGTCATGATGACTAAATGTGATACAAAGATGAATCACTTAGAAATGTAGTAGAATCTAATATTTAAAAGAAGCTGGTTAAAGAGGTGGTTGCCCATAATTCACTAGATTTATTCTTTTCCTGTCCCTGTAATCATAACTGGTGACATTCAGTGAATTCTTTACTTATCCTTCGTAAATTAGAAATTCTACTGATTAATAACCCCCCAAAATCTTGTAGGAATTATTTTTTTTAAATTTTTTAATTTTAAAATTGTGGGGTACAATTCAGGATTAGGTATACAAATATTCATTGTGCTGGTACCCTTGTTGATGAGGTGTGCCTCCCTTTCCCCAGGCAGTTTCCCACTACTGCCAAAATTTCTCTTCTCTGCAGAAGAGAAAATGTTAATTTTGGAAATAATTTCAAATTGTAGCTCAATTCACAATTACTTGCATGTGACTTCTAGTCCCTGTCAATGACCTTAGACTTTCTTTTTCATCTTTTAATCTACATCTTGACTATCTCGCAGCTGTCCATTGGGTACAAATTAATTTAAAACCAAGCTAGAGATCTAGAAAAAGAGCAAATGGGACCCTAGAACTAATATTCATTGGCAACACGTTAGGGTTTGGTTTGAATGTGGAAGACATTTTTTGTGGTAGAAGAGATCTTGGAGCTAATCACATCGATAATAACTGTATTGAATGAACAAATTAGTGAATAAAATTTCTCAGATCTTGGGCTAGTGACTGAAATCAAATAATCTGTAAGTCCAAAGGGTTCTTATTGTTTTAAAATAACTTTAAATAACTGGAAGGGAAAAAAAACATGTGATTTCTTTTTCTTTATCCAAAAGGTAAGGGTGATGTTTATCTCCTTACACCTGACAAAGCCACAGAAAGGAAAAGAAGTAGGCTCTCAGCAAGGCAAATTGGACTCACTTTTCTCTGCCAATGCACATGAATCTCCTACATAAGAAACTCTGATTTTTCCAGTGGTGTGTGTTTGCACAGTTGGGCTCATGCTTAGTTCTCAGATGCAATGATGCTCACACTATGCTGATAAAATAAAGCTGAATCTGACATGCTACTCCCTGAAACTTCCTTCTTGAGCTTTTGGCAGTTACTTTCAGGGCCCTCAATCCATTACTAGGGATACACAGAGGAACCCTGTGTCCATGGCTTACAAAAGGATGTTTACATGTGAAGAAATGGCCCTTGAATCTGTCTCTGGTTTTAAAAGATGCCTAAATTTAGCCCTGTGTGTGTTTTAAATTACTCTTTTGCTTGAGTAAGCTAAGGTGGAGTCTTCTGTTAGTGACAACCAAAATTTTCTAACTGATAGAAATGTCATCTATGTGTTGGGCCCTTGGCAAGGCTCTGGGGTATTCCATGAAAAGAAGCCATTGGTGCCTGTACCCACAGAGTGGATGGTTTAGAGAAGCAGGTGCATTAGCTGAGGAGGTACGCTAGTAAATATATATTTACAAAAAAGTATTCTCTTTTAAAAAAGTACATAGGTTAATAATATTTATAATGGATTGAGAGCGCGTAGGCAAGGTATCTTTGAAAAAGTGACCCTTGAGCTGAAATGTGGAGGACTAGACATTAAGTAGGTGATCAAAAGGCAGAAGAATTCCAAAGAAAGGAATCTTCAAGGGAGGGAGAAGATAGGGTGCAAATATCCTGTGGTAGGAGGGAACAAGGAATGATAAAGAACTGAAAAGAGAACTCTACGATGAGAACAAAGAAGGTGGTTGCAGAGCAATGACTAGAAAGACAAGTAGGGAAGATACTGAAAGGCTTTGAAGGCTGTTTTAAGAAGCTTGTTTTTACTTTAAGAGTAGTTAGAAGCCATGTACTCTGTGCCTTCATATTGCAAAATGTAAGCTTGAAAGACAAATTTGCCTAAGGTTGCAATCTCTTTTCGCTAATTTGGGTCCAGAATCTACAACTCTGACTCCCAGGTGACTTAAAGAAAAAAAACTGATTAATAATTGATAGCAATTGGACAAAGATGTTAAACAGATATGGAAAATCATAAGGTCGCCTTGCAGGTTCATTCTCAACATAACCCACCGTATGCCTGTCCAAATGGTATAATCACATATATGACATACGTTATGACTGCTAAAAACACATATCTACCAACAATTTAAAAATAATACCCTTACCACTTTATACTCATTAGGCTGGTTATTATTTAAAAACAAAGTAAATGTTGGTGAGGACATAAAGAAATTGGAACCCTTGTACGCTGCTAGTGGGAATGTAAAATGATGAGATCCTGTGAAAAACATTATGGCAGTTCAAAAATTAAACATGAGCTGGGTGCAGTGGCTCAAGTCTATAATCCCAGCACTTTGGGAGGCAGAGGTGAGTGATTTGCCTGAGCCTGTGGGTTCGAGACCAGCTTGGGCAACTTGGTGAGACCTAGTCTCTACAATAAATCAAAAAATTAGCTGGGCATGGCGGTGCAGTGTAAGCCTGTAATCTCAGCAATTTGGGAGGCCGAGGTGAAGGGATTGCCTGAGCCCATGGGTTTGAGAATAGCCTGGGCAACCTGGCGAGACCTCATTTCTACAATAAATAAAAAAAGATTAGCCTGGTGTGGTAGTGCACGCCTGTAGATCTGGCTGCTTGGAAGGCTGACGTGGAAGGATCGCCGGAGTCCAGCAGGTCGATGCTGGGGTGGCCATGAGTGTGCCACTGCTCTCCAGCCTGGGTGACAGAGTAAGACTCCAATTAAAAAAAAAAAAAGAAAGAAAAGTAAGAAATAAGGGTACAATAGTGGTTACCAGGAGACGGGGAGTTATTGCTTAATAAGTCCAGAGTTTGGAATGATGAAAATTTATGGAGATAGATGATGGTGGTGGGTTTTCATCAATGTGAATATACTTAATGTCACAGAACTGCACACTGAAAAATGGATAAAATGGTATATCTATACCTACATCTCTATATATTTTTGACCATAATAAAAATGTTTAAACAGAAGTAATGCTTTAATTTTATTTTCATATTTTAATACTATAGCTTGCAGATAAATAATTTATTACTTGATACATGTATAAAGAACAATTACATATCTTTTCTCTTGAGAGTTTTTGCACATAAAGATGCCTCATCTTTTAGTGCAGAAACTAGTACTATTAAAAGTATTTTTGTTAATAACAAGAGATGGCTTGAGGTAATAAAAGCATTCATGTACTTATTTTATGTTTACTTCGCAGAAAATAGTTCTGCCTGAGGAATATTTTTGTATCCCTTTATTTTTTTGTTTGTTAAATAAGTATAGGATGTGGTTTTAGGTTTCGGTAACTTTGAGATTATCTGTACATAAATAACTTAGAACTCAGTGTTTTGTTTGAATACTGACTTATTCCTGGATCAGAAGTGCATTATCAGTTTAAATAATTATATGGACATTTATATCCATTTCCAACTTAAGTTTTTCCAGGAGTGTTTTTTATGGAGATCCCTCAATCTTTAAGGGTCAGGACCTGAAGAAGAATAGACCAATGGAAGCAGCAAAATGTACACATTTTATTTCCCAGCAGAGTGTCTGCCTCAAGCTGATCTCCCCTCTGAGTCAACCAGCAGTCTGGGCAGTACTTCAAATTCTAAAAGACAATGATCACTTAATCTCTTTCTTCTGAGGAACTATCTTCATTGGTTCAGCAGTTTCTGATAAGACATTGGTTCTAAGTTTTTCCCTAGAGAGGTAGTCCTCTGGTCCCATCCCCTTCTCCAGGAACCCTTTACCCTTGGGTCTTAAAAATAAACACAGTACGGCAGCAGTAATTAGATGAGCATACAACAGAGGAAAATTCTCATCTCCTTTGTTCTATTCGCTATTTTTATTTCTCCTTAACACAAAGCTGGAGGCATCACACTGCCTGACTTCATAATTTACAAATAAACTGTAGAAACCAAAGCAGCATGGTACTGGTATAAAAACAGACACCTAAACCAAAGAAAGAGAATAGAGAATAGAATAAACCTACATATTTACATCCAATTGATTTTTTTTTTTTAAGTTGGAGTCTCACTCTGTTGCCAAGGCTGGAGTGCAGCAGCACGCTCACGGTCACCCCAGCATTGACCTGCTGAGCTCAGGCGATCCTTCTGCCTTAGCCTTCCAAGTAGCCAGAACTACAGGTGCCTGCTACCATGCCCAGTTAATTTTATTTATTTATTTATTTTAAAGAAGAGGCCAAATTGACCAGGTTGTTCTCGAACCTGTGAGCTCAGGTAAGACCCTATCTCAGCCTCCCAGAGTGCTGAGATTACAGGCTTAAGTCACTGCGCCCAGCTGCAACTGATCTTTGAAAAAGGCACTAAAACATACCCTGGGGAATGGACATCTTCAGTGAATAATGCTGGGAAAACTGAATATCCACATGCAGAAGAATGAAAGTGGACCCCTATCTCTCACCAAATACAAAAATCAACTCAAAATGAATGAAAGTCTTAAATGTAAAACCTGAAACTATAAAACCACCTGAAGAAAACATAGGGAAAACACTTTAGGACATTGGAATGAGTAAAGATTTTATAGATAATAGTTGAAAAGCACAGGCAACAAAAGCAAAAATAGAAAATGGGGTTATAGTAAACTCAAAAAGCTTCCATACAGCAAATGAGATAATCAAAAACTTAAAGAGACAATCTATGGAATGTGAGAAAATATTTGCAAACGACTTATCTGACAAGGGACTAAATATCGAGAATATACAAGGAACTCAAATAATTAAACGGTAAAAAAAGAATCCAATTAAAAATGTGCAAAAGATCTAGGTAGACATTTTTCAAAAGACAAACTAAAAATGGTCAACAAGTATATTTATAAATGCTCAACATCAGTAATCAGGGAAATGCAAATTAAAACCACAGTGATATATCATCTTACCCTAGTTTGAAGGACTTATTAAAAAGACAAAAATTAACAAATGCTGTGAGAATGTGGAGAGAGGTAAACTTTTATACATGATTGGTAGAAATGTAAATGAGTACAACCATTATGGAAAACAGTATTGAGGTTTCTCAAAAAAACTAAAAATAGAAATATATAATCCAGCAATCAATCCCATTACCGAATATTTATTCAAATGGAAGGAAATCAGTATGTTAAAGAGATATCTGCACCCCCATGTTTATTGCAGCATTATTCACAATAGCCAAGATACAGAATCAACCTAAATGTTAGTCAAAAGACAAATGGATAAAGAAAATGTGGTATATACTAGGGGGAACTAAAAAAATTTGGGATTTACTTATTAAAAATTGTGTATTTATTCTTACATTTTTAAACCACAGTCACCTTCAAAGTACTCTTTTTTTGATGCAATACACCTATCAAGACACTTTTCCCACTGCTTAAAATAGTTTTTGAACTCATCAATTTTGAAGCCTTTTAGTGCTTCTGCTGTTTTTTGTTTCACCTCTTCCTTATTGACAAAATATTTCCCTTGGAGGACTTTCTTCATCTGGGGAAACAAAGGTCACTCAGGGTGAGATTGGGTGAATAAGGAGGGTGGAGGGACAGGGGGCGTCAAAAACTACTGAACACTCAGCACAGTGTGGGCAGGTTGTTCATGTAAATCACCCATCATGAAATGGATAACACACTGAAAGAATCTCAAACAAAAAATTATCTGAAGCTGAGTGCAGCCTTTTACAGCAACACTAGCTGATACACTGACGCTAGTGTGTTCCTAGAACACTTATCTAGTAGAGGAAACCTGTACTACAAAAGGCCCACCCTCCCAAAAATAATTTGTTGTGGGGGGGTTCTCTCCTCGTATACACAATGAACTACTATTCAGTCATAAAAAAAGAATGACATCCTGTCATTTGTGGCAAGATGAATAAGCCCAGAGGATTTTATATTAGTGAAATAAGTCAGGCACAGAAAGACAAATATTGCATACTTTCACTCGTGAAAACTAAAAAAAATAAAAAATAAAAAATAAAAATTAAGAAGTAGAAGTAAGTAAAAAATTAAGTTCGTAGATGTAGAGAGTAGAATTGTGGTTAATGGAGGCTGGAAAAAGCTGAGGGAAGGGAATAATAGAGAGACGTTGGTTAATAAACATAAAATTACTGCTAGATAAGTAAAATGTGTTCTAGTGTTCTACAGAATTGTAGGATGACTAGAATTAAAAAGTTACTGTATATTTTTGAACAGCTAGAAGAGAGGATATTGAATGTTCTTAACTCAAAGAAATGATAAATATTTGAGGTGATGAAAATTCTTTTACTTCACCTTCTCAAAAGAAGAAGACATACAACTTCTCAAAAGAAGACATACGAGCAGCCAACAGATACATGAAAAAATGCTCAGCTCCACTAATCATTAAAGAAATGCAAATTAAAAGTACACTGAGATACCACCTAATTCCAGTCAGGATGGCCATCATTAATAACCCAAAAAACACAGATGCTGAAGAGGATGTGGGAAAAAGGGAGCACTTCTACACTGTCAGTGGAAGTGCAAACTAGTACAACCTCTGTGGAAAACAGTGTGGCGATTCCTAAAAGATCTAAAAAGCAACCTTTCATATGACTTAGCAATCCCCCTTCTGAGAACACATCATAGAATGATTTGAGAAACTCAAGTCATTCTATGAAAAAGATACCTGCACATGCATGTTTATTGCAGCATTATTCAAAATAACAAAAGCATGGAACCAACCATGATACCCATCGAAAGAGGACTGGATCCAAAAAAAAAATGTGGTACATATTACACAGCCATAAAGAAGGACAAAATTATGAACTTCGCAGCAACTTGGATTGGCTTGCAGTCTATAATACTCAGTGATCCACCACAGAAGCAAAGAACGGAGTACCACATGTCCTCACTATAAGTGGACCCTGAACAATTATCATAATACAATAAGAAAGGGATTGGCGGTAATGGGAAACTGCTGGGGGTGGGGGGTGGCCACATTTCATCATAAGAGTAACTGATCTTAAACCAGGTGAAATGGAGACCAAAATGAGGCCCAAACTTTACCTGTACAATGCCCATTTGTATACCTAACCCTGAATTGTACAACACATCTTTAAATAATTTTTTTTAAAAAAAGAAAGATAAGTTCACATTTATACAACGAAGGGATCACAAAATAGTTACGTTACCATCTAAATGTTGAATAAATATGAATAATTGCATTGCCTATATTCAAGAAATAAGTGATTTATAAAAAAAGTAAATGCTAATTACCCTGATTTGATTATTACATATTGTATACATGTATCAACATACCACTATGTACTCCATTTATATGTACACTTATTGCATGTCAATTAAGCACATAACCTTCAGCTTTTGCTGAAGTCACAGTTAATTTTGCTTATTTCTCACTTAAAATAAATTTGATTTTCTTCATTTTTCTGGAAAAATTCCTTTTATGTCTGTCCACCGTTCTGAGAAAAAATACAAAAATTTTAGTATGATCTCTAGAGAAAAGCCCGGGGCAATAAAAAAAGATGGTTTGTGCTTTTTTTTTTTAACCTTCCCCTTTCCCTTTGCTCCTCAATTTTAAATGCTTGGTTTCTGTCAGCCTTCAGTACCCTTCCTTAAAACCCAGAACATTAAGAGGCTGAAATGTACAATTTGAATTAAAATAAAAATACACCTAACAAAGCAATTTCAGAGTCTAATTTTTCCCTTTGGGGGGTATTCCACCTCTGTAACTTGATTGCATATCTTATGATTTTTATATCTTGGAAAAAATAGAATGTTTCCACAAAGTACATTATATTTCTTTCCCCTTTCCTCCTTCCCTTATGAAAGTGAAGCCTATTAGTGTCTCTGAGGACATCCATTTGATAATAAACATCTAGGGTAATGAAAAGATTCTGAAACTTCCCAGAGAAAGCCATATGATTTTGAAATTTTGAATTCAAATATTCATTTGTTTTTAAAGGAGACTACTGCTAGACTGTGGTAGATTCAGGAGTTAGATGGAGCTTCCAAAACTTTTCTTGCTGCCAAGGTAATAACCGTCACTATTACATAACAACAATGCTGTCATAGATTCATGTATAGTTTAATATGTACTTTGATGTACATTATCCCTCTAATCCTTGCGACAATTCTTTTGAAGTCATTTGGAGTCAACACTTTTATTTAATAGTTTATGAATCTGAGTCATAGAGAAATTAAGTGGCTTGCTCCAGGTTTTACCACTGCTAGAAATAAGCGTAGTTCCTGGTTCACCATCGGCACGACCATAAATGTAATTAAATACATCAACAGATGTAAAAACAAGAACCACATGATTACATCATTAGATGCAGAAGAATTTTTTATAACATCCAGCATCCCTTCTTGATAAAAACCCTCAAACACCTAGGTATAGAAGGAACATACCTCAAAATAGGAAGCACCATCTACGATAAACCCACAGCTAGCATATTGCTAAATGGACAGAAACTGGAAACTTTTCCCTTGAAAACTGGAACAAGACAAGGCTGCCCATTCTCACCCCTCTTGTTCAACATTGTGTTGGAAGTCCTAGCTAGAGCAATTAGACAAGAGAAGGAAATCAGGGGTATCCAAACAGGAAAAGAGGAAGTTAAGTTATCACTCTTTGCTAACGATATGATCCTATACCTCAAAAATCCAAGATAATCTGTCAAGAACCTGCTTACACTGATAAAGGATTTTGGCAAAGTCTCGGGGTACAAAATAAATATGCAAAAGACAGTTGTATTCTTATACACCAACAACAAGCAGTTGGAGAACCAAATAAAAAGCACAATCCTACTCACAATAGCCACCAAAAAAATGAAATACCTTGGCATCTTCCTAACCAGAGAAGTTAAAGACTTACAACAAGAACTACGAAGTGCTGCTCAAGGAAATCCAAGAAGACACAAACAAATGGAAAAATATTCCATGCTCATGGATAGGAAGAATCAAAATTGTTAAGATATCCATTCTACCAAAGGCAATCTACAGATTCAATGCAATACCCATTAACTAACCAACAGACCTGGAAATGACAATATAGAAATTCATATGGAAACATAAGTGACCACAAATAGCTAAAACAATCATCAGCAAAAGAAACAAAGAAGGAGGTATCACACTTCCAGATTTCAAACTTTACTATAAGGTTATAATAACCAAAACAACCTGGTATTGGTACAAGAACAGGCAGACAGACCAATGGAACAGGATAGAGATTTCGGAAGCAAAGCCTCAGTTTCTCAACCAACTCATCTTTGACAAAGCCTCCAACCACAACCACTGGGGAGAGGAGAACCTATTCAGTAAATGGTGCTGGGAAAACTGACTGATCACATGCAGAAGATTGAAACAGGATCCCTACCATCACCATACACAAAAATTAACTCTAAATGGATCAAAGACCTAAACGTAAAACCTCAAGCTATAAGAATCTTAGAAAATATAGGAGACAATGGAAATTGGAACTGGCAACCAATTCCTGATCAAAACCCCAAGTACCCATGCTGTAAGAGAAAAGATAGACAAGTGGGACCTCATCAAACTGAAAATCTTCTGTAAAGCCAAAGAAACCATCAAGAGAGTGGGGAGACAGCCCACAGAGTGGGAAAAAATATTTGCCAACTGTATATCTGACAAAGATCTAACATCCAGGATTTACAAGGAACTCAAACATGTTGAAAGGAAAAAAACAAACAGCCCCATTAAAAAGTGGGCAAAAGACATGAATAGACACTTCTCAAAAGAAGACATAAGAGCAGCCAACAGCCGGGCTTGGTGGCTCAGCCTGTAATCCCGCGCCTTTGGGAGGCTGAGGTGAGTGGATTGCCTGAGCCCGCGAGTTCGAGACCCGCCTGGGCAACTTGGCGAGACCTCATCTCTACAATAAATCAAAAAAATTAGCCGGGCGTGGTAGCGCGCACCTGTAGTTCCAGCTACTTGGAAGGCTGAGGCAGAAGGATCGCCGGAGCCCAGCAGGTCGAGGCTGCGGTGGCCGGGAGCAGCCACAGCACTCCAGTCTGGGCGACAGAGTGAGACTCCAACTCCAAAAAAAAAAGAATTA